>JAIUJM010000157.1:2980-24041 GCA_026262225.1 Inosperma sp. D86
AAGTCGGATGAGCGATGATTAGAAAGCAAGTCGCGATGGATTGGGTTGTTAGGGGCAACAATAACTTGCGTATAGCGTATGTCATATTATAAGTCCTGTTCACTGCGTGGTGCTTGACGCTCGCCTGTGGCCTCGTTCGATGAACCCGGAATGGGATGGAGATGTTAGCGTTGGGGGCTGGGCCCCGTTTGTAGATGCAGATAACAGGGCTTGGATCATAGGAAGGCCTATTCGCCTGGCACTGTCCGAATGTATGATGATCCGAAGCCATATAATTCATTGTTCGAGGTGCTGAATATTTGGAAGGGATTATTTTTGTGGAAAAAAAATCGCAGGCCGTTTCCGTCAGGCAATTGTTTCTTTTTTGGTGGTTTTCAAAGCCCAATGAGAGATGTGGAGGCCTGATGTAACCGTCAAAAGACTTGTGGAAAATGCTAGTTGATTGGAGCGTACTTAGGTGTTGAAGGATGTTCTGGCCATGAGAGCCAATAAAATGCCTGAACCCAAAATATATTGATGAGACAGAATACATTGTGAGAAGCAACAAAAATACGTCACGTTCGAAATCTCAATTCTATCATAGTCCATCACGAGTCCCCTTTTCGCTCATCACCGTCCCCCGTTTTCGAGATCGCCTCCGTTGAACTAAACGCAACTCGAACAATACGAGGTCTTTCACCTCGTTTGTCACTTCTGAGGTGATACACTGGTTGTAGTTGTGTAAGGAGTTGTGTCTTGGGAGGATTTTTCAAAGATCGTGGACGGAAATAAATTGAAGAGCACCACAAAAAGCTGGAGGTAGGTGTTGAATGCCGGTGGTGGCAAAAGCTTGTAATGAGGTGACACAGAAGCGTGGAGGTTGGCTGCGAGGTTTATCAACTGATCCGGAATTGCTTCCATAACGATGGTCGGGGCGTAAGGTGCCAGCACACCAAGATTTGAAAGAGGCAAAGTCGACAAAAATTGTGAAAGAAAATACAATTTGGAAGCAGAGGAACGCTGAGGATATGAACAAAGATCCCAACAAGGAACTGAGAATACTCGTGTGCTGTTGGAGGATAGGTGGAGAGGGGCCGAGAAAGGCGTAGTAACAGCGGAAGGCTTTGGGACCGTTTCAACTTGACCAGCTACAAACGCAGATGAAAAATTATAAACATTATGAGACAATAAAGACGTACCGTTAGTTGCAACTTGCACGCTCTTTCCCAAAATACGATATAGCTGCCGACGAAAGAGATGATCTGTCACTATTCTGACAACATGCGCTCCATCAGGGCCTCAAAGCCCGAGTTGCGGACTCTGTTGAAAGGATGTTAAGAAGCCTCAAATACAACATCGAGTTTGAAGATCTACTGCCAGTCAGGTGGAGTATACACAACGACGGAATGTCAACTCACTCTGGGTTGTCTGCCACCGATTGAAGCAACAGAAGACTAATCGGACGAATCCAACTTTCCCTATGATCTGCCCTTGCATGGGTGAAAACCGCATCTATGTTATCAGCTCGTCGTCAGCTCGGCATTACGAAGCCTACAACGCAGTTCAACGTTCAACGTTCAACACCCACGTCGCGGTCATCCTGACGGCGGATACTTATGGAGAGTCGCTTATCGGGAATTTCCGAAGACAAGCAACGTACTTTGAATCCATCACCATGCTCTTCAACTGCCTGTTTCACGGAGATGGGAGAGAAAAATTCTTCAAGATCAAGATACCCAAGACCGACGATGTCAGCTTTCTCAAAGACGAAATCAAGAAGAAAAAGGCCCCTCACCTCGATCACCTCGCTGCTTCAGATCTCAACCTCTGGAAGGTGGCCATTCAGATCGTGTAATAGCTCGAGGCTGACCCTGTTTTTTATAGCTGAACACACCGCTACCTTTGGATCGTACTAGAATTGCAGAATTCAGGAATGGAATCGCTTCACTCGATTTCTCAGAGCCACAGTCAGACGACGCCGGTGAAGGGAACGGTTACGTTCAGCTCCTTGATACGGCCGAGGACATGTCCTCTTACTGGGTCAATGACCCTATGCAGAAGCATTTACACATCATCGTGAGACTCCCTAATACGCCGCCAAAACCTCTCCCTTGATTTGTGCTAATGGTCTTCTCTTCACCGGGCCACCACCTTGCGATTATCTTCATCTCCTCACCTCTTGGTACCGTTCCACTCGATCTTGCAACTTCACCAATCACCCTGTGTCCCGTTTAGGTGCTACCTCGACACCCGGGATTCTTGATACCACGCAACTCCTCTCGCTCAACTGCATCGTTCTAGGTGACGACCGGAAGGAGTTGTTTACTGTCAAGATCGCCAGGACCGACAACGTCAGCATCCTCAAAGGCGTGATCAAGCGGGAAAAGGCCACCAATTCGCCCACGTCGATGCATCACAACTCAAGCTGTCCCAAACGTCTCTACCCGTGGATGACGAGCTCGTCAAAGTCCTCAAAAGTATTCCCTTTCAGCCGTTGGACCCCGTCGAACCACTGTCAGGCATCTTCCACAGGCTCGAGGAACGTCACTTGCATATCGTTGTTCAAGTACCGACTGACGGTAATCATCCTCATTTCGTTCTCCACATCAGCCTTATCAACACTATCTAGACACACTGGCTATCAATCCCGTGCAACTCGTCTCGCTCAACTGCTTTGTTCTCGGTGACGACTGGAAGGAGGTGTTTACTGTCAAGATCGCCAGGACCGACAACGTCAGCATTCTCAAAGGCGTGATTAAGCGGGAAAAGGCCCACCAATTCGCCCACGTCGATGCATCAAAACTCGAGCTCTTCCAGGTCTCCATACTTGTGGATGACAAGGCTGACGAAACGCTCCAACAAACCCACCTTGAACCGTTGGTGTCCCTCGTCCCAATATCGCAATTGTTTCCTCATGTCGAAGAAAATCACCTTCATATAGTCGTTCGAGCGCCAACGAATGGTGAGCCTGTTTAGGTCGCTCTCCGTGTCAGCGACGATCTCATAGATGTCAGGTCAGGAGTTGGTCAAAGATCTGGGCGACCCAGCAGAGATCTATAACAGGAAACTCAAGAAAGGTGTGCACTGTACTCACAGCTATAGGTACTCACCTTTCTCATTCTTGGGCCCTAGCTCTCGACCAGCGTCTAAGCTGTTTAACCCCTACTTCTTCTCCATCGGAAATCGTCCACTCTTCCGACAAGGTTGCTGGTTTATTGGGTAGCAAGGAGCCTTCCATACACTTGGATGGAGTGCCCGCCGCGATTTTTAACCCGGCCCTTGCTGAATTGCAACGGAATCTCAAGGATCTCAAAAAAGTCCCAATTACTCGTTCAGATGTCGATCATGCAGTCAAGTACCTCCAGCGGGCAGTCGCTTTTTACAAGGATGAAGCCCAGCGTCAAAGAGCGATTATGGAGCTAGTCGATGAAGCAATGGAGGTGAAGGGCAAGTGGGGATCCGCTCTTAGTTGGGCGGATAATATCAAACCTGACGTTTGCTGGTGGTACGACATGTTTCTCGTCCAGATCCTTGAGATCAAGAACACGTTGGGCCTGTCTGGGGATGCCCTTCTTCAGGCCGCTATCGATTATAGTAAAATTGTGGCTCGGGATAAGGTTCGAAGTCGCAATACGTATTGCTTTGAATGCCACAGCTTACCTTTGTTCACAGTACAAGCGTTTTCGGGAGTACACTAACTTCCCGATTGTTCTCATTGGTGCAACTGCAAATCGACTCGAAATTGCGATTGCTGTTTGTGTAGGATCCATCTACGTGTCGAAGTTGCTCTCGCTCGACCTTTCCTTTGGGTTTCAGGTCTCCGGCAAGATCATCAACCTGGCCTGTGTCTTTCGGGCTTTGTCCCTTTGCCGGCAAGAGCTCCAAACGTATTATGACATGGTCAAGAACTTGGCATCTCCGAAACTTTCTTGTCTTTATCCTAGCCCAATACTTGTTGATACCCGCAAACTGTTGCCAGACCTCGTTTACCAGCAGTTTCTGTCGCGAGCTGGTGAACCTAGTTCAGCTCTTCTGGATCTGGGGAAGACAACGACTGCCCTGTACATTGCTACTCTTGGTGACGCCAGCCAGGAAGTTGTTGTCAAGTTTACCACTCGTTATAATGAGGTTGCACATCGCATTCTCGCCGACGTTCAGCTTGCCCCGAGACTACACTTCTGTGAGGAGGTCATCGGTGATCTGCATATGGTCATTATGGATCGCGTGCATGGGAAGTCTATCAGGCAGCTCCGAGAGGAGAAAATGTCGATTCCTGCAGTTGTCTTGAACAAAGTCCAGGAAGCAGTGGCTCTTCTTCATGACAAGGGTATTGTCTTTGGAGACTTGCGAGACCTGAATATCCTTTATGTTGGATCCAAGGGCTTAGGTGAAGGCTGTCTTGTTCTAGTTCATTTTGATTGGCCAAAAGAAGATGGAAAAGGCAGGTATCCTGCTGCACTCAACCCAAATAATGTTTGGTCAGAAGATGTTTTGCCATATGGGATTATGCGAAAACACCATGACTTATGGCAACTGGATCGATTGAAAACTATTTGTTATTCTGCTGCTTAGCTGACTGGTTTGCATCTTCTCCTCTCACATATGATAGTACTTTTGTGTAAATAAACAGTCTCAATGCAGTGCATTATTGTATATGGTCTATCCACTTATACGGGCCCAACCATGCCAGTGGCCGTGTTCCCTCACCAAGGGGTTGGTGCCCCTCTCTCCTGCTTCCTTGGATCGTTAGGAGAGATGTATGTGATGGTCTGTCAAACTTCACTACGTATATGATGTAAAAAATGAACAAACTCTATATACCATTATCGCTCACGGTAACACTATGGCGTTCCCAACAGAAATTAAGTGAAAGGAGGTTCATGGCTTCGATCCAGAATAAAACACGAAGTTGAAGGCATTCTGACAGGATACTGCAGAGGGGCTCGGAAACATTGGCAGAAATCCAGAACAAGGATGCAAAGTTCAAGGAATTCTCAAGGGTCGATATCCGTGGGAACATATTGGATGTCAACACTTATCAGACGCCACACCATTTATCTTAGACGATTCGGTTTACAAAGTCGTTGGTCTCATCTTGTTACTACGCAAACGATCAGCACTCGAACAGGTCACCAAACCATAGGACCTTGCATGAACTTCACATCGATCATCGGGCCAAATGGTGAAAATCTAACCTAATGGATGCGATATCGTTTGTCCTTGGAGTGAAGAGTGCGCAACTCCGAAGCTCACAGTTGAGAGACTTGGTCCACCGAGGAAGACAGTTGGCCAGGAATGGCGTTGACGGTTCCACGGCAGATGGAGAGGGCGAAGAGGAAGAGGAGGAAGATGATGAGGGAGAAGGAGAAGGAACCCCTTGGTTGTGGCTGTTTTCCTTGATAAAGAAACGAAGGAATGGAAGTTTCAGAGAACGTGCGTCTTCGCTTCTTATTGAACAATCAGACACGTTTTTCTAATTGGAATACAGGATTTCTCTACTACTGGTGTCACGGAATACAAGTTGAATGGCAGAGTTGTTATCTGATGGAGCGTACAACGCCGGACTCATCTCCCACAACATCCTAGTCAAGGCAAGAACTTTTTCGTCTTCCAAGGTGATGTTGAGGTCGTTGCTGCGTGAACTATCATGTCTCATTGAACAAATCAGTGGTTCGTTGGAACTTGCAAGTGAATGTGAGAAAGCGAAAGAGGCTCATGAGAATGCCACGTTCGATTTCACAAAGAGGAGGGATATCGCGGGCAGATCAAGCAACATCGGGAGCAGACGACAGGCCGATAGATTTGAGCCGCTTTGCCAGGAATGGGGGTGCGTAGTTCATTTGACTTTGGATCCAGGCTTTCTTTGTTAAACGGGCCACATTCCTTAATAATGAAATAGGGTCCCGCTGCAACCACCCCGTAAATGCGTTCGTCATTCGGAAGATTGCCATTCTTGATGGCTGCCTTGACCAAATGCCTGTCGGCAAGCAGTGTGGTCCTTATCACTTCGAACTCCTCCGCACTGACCACCACGAGATGGTACGATAATTCTGCTTGTCCGTTTCGAGACATACACTTACACCGCGTGGCCTTACTATATTCAGGGATACATTATTGATACAGAAAAAATCCGAAAATTTCTGGGGATTTCAGATCCAGCTGACCCGAGCATCGCTGGCGCTTTTTGCGAGATCCTCAACGAAATCGATATACAAGAGAATCCTCTCCGCATCTGTTCCTGGAACGAGAAGAGCGAGACGGTTGTTATGCTGAGTCCTGATGCCTATGCTAAAGATATAGAGACTTTGGAAGCCAAGAGGTTGAAACCTCCCCCATTCATGGCGCAGATTGCTGGATATTTGATCACTGAACCACTTTGCATCCCGAGGCACATTTTTTTATTACTGTCATGAGCATGTCACTGTACATTTGAACCTAAAATACCATAGGGACCTTGATCAATGCCGTAGTATTGAACTAGTCTATTCTAAACTACTTACTAGACCACAACAACAACAGTCAGTATGAATGGCATCGGATTAAGCTGTATGTACAAAACTTGGGAAAAGTATCCGACATTGATGATGAAGAACCCGGAGCTGCATCAACGAACTGATTTTCTTCGAAGTTCGTCGACAAGATACGACTTGAAGAACGACGGCTTCTTGAGAGGCTTCCCATCAGAGTCACTGATAAAAGTCGAAATAAGCAGGATACCTTTGATCACTTCCGAATACGATATTGACCTCAAGCTTCGGGATCGGCGTCGATATTATCATGCTCGTTACATTGGAATATGATGGTCCATTTTTGACATCGACGAATTCGCAAATACAAAACGAGTTGAAAGAAGCATGTTCGTTATTGGTTCGTTATACATTTGGCGACGGGGGATCTAGTAAAAAAAATGAAGATAAGTGTTTCGAAAGACTCTTCGGAGGAGTCAAGATTTCCATACCTTGACTTGGAGCCCTCGGGCAGCGCATTTTAAGAGATCGATTTTACAAGGTGAGGAACTTCAATTGCGGGATCCTAAACGACTTCCTTTTCAATTCACCATCATAAATTTATACCACAAATACCTTCCTTCCTACGGGCGGACGGATGGTGCCAGGGACCACGCCGTCTACACGTTTTGTATGGTGAGATGAATTGCGTCCGGTATGAGCTGACACAAAAACCGCCAGTGTAAACTGCAAGCATCGTCAATAGTCACCTTGCTGAAAGCTAAGGTACTTCCCAGGTCTTATTTACGTAAGCTATGTGCACCTTTCTCCAATGTTATCCTGATGTGTTAATGTCGTTCCACACAAGTTCCACATAAACCTCTTTGTAATAACGATTGATATGATGTACATAAAATTGACACATTTATTCAGCCTTCCGGAAAGGAATGAGGAAAAAAATTAAGTCCATATTTGGACATGCCTCTTGCATGCCTCATAAGTACTAAGTAGTGATAATATTTATCAGATATATATGAGAATAAACAACTTGAAACGGTACTAATTTCAGACGACAAAAGCGCTTTCACACAAACAATACAAGTGCCGCTTCGCATTTTGTAACCTTTCAGCAAGGTTATCGGTGACGGCACGTCGACCCTAGTTGCTTAGTGTTGTGAATTCGACAGTTACTCACCTAACCATCAAGCGATCGAAACCCCTCGCCCTGCATAAATTCAATAACGTCTCCGGTCGCGTCCTTGGAGTACAGACGAATCGTCTGCCACATGGCATATCTATGTCATGTCGAACTTTTTGATAATTATGTCCGTCCCCTTGACGTTCCATGTCCACATTGAAATAGTGATCAATGGATTCTGCAACACAGTGTAGTAGCTCCACTCTTTAGGACTGTCTAACCTGAGAGCTTCCTGGCTTGTAGGCAATAATTTGAATTTATCGAAGTAGAAATGAGTGTCAAGTGGAAGACAAGATTAGGTCACAAATTTCCACGCGTGTTGCAACGACGTTTTAACTTTGTCTAGTCTTTTAAAAATGTTTGGTACGAGTAAATTATTTGACAACTGGCAATCATCCTGATTCCTGTTAAATTTCAGAACTTTCGATTCAACCATCTTTGGTTCGTGCAAAGTGAAATATCAAGGTATTGACAACAGATCCCCCAATTTTCATTCATTTAAACGATATAGGGTGTCCGTGGCCGGTATGAATACGCTCGGGATGCATCAACCACGTTGGAAAACTTGGTAAATTCGGAGAGAGCAGGGTTTCAGCGTGATGCCTCGTGCGTTTGATTTGGTAAGATTCTATCTCTATCGTCTATGTAAATAAAGTCAAGTGGCTTGTCTCTTGTCTGTAAGGCTCTCCAACAAATGCAAAGAGATCCTAGCGCACCGTCATACACATGTTCCCAACGTGCATATGGAGCAATTTTTGGGGACGAACACTCTTGGATCATACCCTCGATCGTCTACGTACGTGGAGTGTTATCTGTTTGATCAGGTTTTCTCATTCTATACCCCCTACACGCCTCCTTTTTTGACTTGATTCACGGTCGACTTCCCTGATGCTTCGATCAATACCCCGCCGACGTTCTGGTTCTCTCCGTCCCTTGTCTCCTTGATCTCCACGGATAAATGTATCTATATGATGGGCTCCTACCCTCTTCTCATTGAAAATGATACAGCTCGCAATTCGAGCTGTTCCAAATCAGGACCTTTTCTTCCGACAAGGAGGCTCACTCGAAAAGCTCGACATCGAACTCGCAAAGTGGCTTATCGGCCTCGACCGCATCTTCAAGCACACAAGCATGTTCCTGGAGCGAGGTGGCTTCGGAAAAGTTTGAGTTTGGGTGTCTGCTTTATCCTTCCAGTTAAGTTGCCTTTAGTTTTGCTAGAATTGTTCTTCATTCTCATTTGTACTCTGGAAGACTTCTCTAGTTCTGAAATTTAAGCTATTCTCAAGTTGTAGTTAACTGACAGACAGTGGGATTATTTTTTACCATTCATACAAATTTTTACATCTACGAGGAATGGAATACATGACGGTAACTTATTACCACCGTAAATGACTAAAACAGGATGAATGATGTCGACTGATTGTGCGAGGAGCGTCTTTGCAAAACAAGGGATGGTTAAAATTGACAGTGGCGCTGGCTGTTCGATGTACAAAAAAGGGCCTTACACACCTGTACTAAGCTAAATGTAATTAATACCAGTTTGTAACATGATAGACATAGTCTGTCAATATAATACATACCCCGACTATTCTGCCGTCATGTTGCTTCTTGGTGTGATGAACCATAATTCTTCTGTCGTAGCTTTTCCTATCAATACCCCTTGCAATACCCTATAAAATATCTTCGAAAGGAACCCGGTCCGGAAATAAGCGCTCAAACATCATGGCTTTGCTTTATTTGGTAAGTAATATGGTTCCTGAAAATACAACAGGTGGACAACGTGCCGCACATTGTTATAAACACCCACAAGCCTGCAGGATTTTTATGTATTAGCATACATTTGAAACCTGTGGACTCAGGGTCCTGACTAATTTTTGTAGTTGAAACAATAGAAACCCATGAGTGTAATTACCTATAGTCATAAGATTAATAACATGAGGCCACATTCCCTATCTGAACTAATTGGCAAAACCCCATCTGCAGGTGTTAAAATAATGTTGATTTATATATGTTGCATCCCAAGTCTACATCAACCACAAAATAGACATCATACATTCAATGGGAGACACGAGGAAATTGTAGTCATAAAGTTTGGTGTCCCGGTCATGAGCTTCCTGGCCTATGCGGATCATGATTGACATAAATCAGGAGGGCACAGTCATGATGTCAACTGATCACCAGAGCGATAGCTATGATGGCTGGATTGATATAATGGAGACTAGATCGGTGCTACCGTTAGCTTCAAGTCAATAACGGAAGGACCAAAAGTTCATAGATCTCATAGGAAGTGGAGGAAACAGGTTCTTGCTCTATGCGCACGGGCGAAGAACGTAAAAAATGAGCGGGTGGGATGATAGTCCCATGCATAATGTGCGGATAGACATGTGGATCGGGACATGCATCATGAGGTTTGAATCGGAGTCAAGGTTGTGGACATGAGTTTGGGGTAGACGTGTTTTTCAGGAAGAATAAAGACTAATTTGTGCGCGACATACTAGCCAGGAGATTGGACAAGCAATCTAGTCGCTAAACGCAGCCGGCGCAGCAGATGATCTGGGTTACAGGACGTTAGGAAGAGAAGGCTAGATGGCAATGCTCAAGGTGTAATCTCCTCGGGTTTTGGCGTGTAGAGTGATAAATGGAACTGCGTTGTGTCTAATCGTTCATTAAATTGGAAGTTTGTCAGTACGTCAGGATTGGCTCTCTGATCTGACAACATATGCCCCTACTAAGAGAAGCCGGAGTTTGGGCACAATTCCTGGTTCGATGTGTGTGGGTTTGTCACTGCGACAAGTGCCATACCGAGGAACGAAAAATAACTGGATTATGAATTCGAACACGAAGTTAAAGTTTGTAGAATACAAAGTTGATACAAAGTCCAAAGATTTGTTTTCTCCAACGTCACACGGAATTAATCGGAGTTTAAAAAATAAATGAGAAAGTTGGAGGAGATCGAGGACAGAAAGTTCATTAGTGGGATGCTCACCCGAATTACGATGGAATCAGCTAAAAAGCCCATTCCCTTTGCTTTCCTTTCCACCATCCACTTTAGTTCTCATCATGCCAGACAATGCTCGAAGGTTCCCTTTCACCGTCTTCCTTCTTATGCTCGAACTTACTATCTATACCTTCTTACTATAGCTCTCCTCGCTCTCCCATTCCTGTATTGCCATACTCACTATCGTACAGTGTTTTATTCTTCAAATTTCCTGATGGTCTGCTTATTTTATCTATCAATGCTTTGTTTTTCTAGGAACAACCTTAAACGCAAGGAACCACCAGATGACGATGGCGAAGCCAATTCTCCAGGCGATAATTTTGTTCCTGCCCAACACAGTTCTTCTACGACGAATACGGCTCATGCAAACGAGTATGAGGCAGGTTTTATCACTTGCCTAACTTGTAGCACAGAAGTCTCCTTTCGAGACGACAACAACCATTTCACCACCAGATTATGGGACGCCCATCGAATGACGTGGTAAGTACCTCTGTCAAGTGATCCAATTCCTTTATTTTTCTTATTGTTATCGCACAGTTCAACCTCTCGACCACCTGCCAGTTCGAGCGGTCAAGTCATCTTTGCCCCAGAGTCTGTTGTGGCCCATACTCTCGGTCATCCTCCTACGAAAAGGCGCCGTGCCAAACGGACAGAGGAACAGCGAATCGAGTACTTCCGGTCAGATCCCTATGTTGGCCAGTTCGAGGCCTACCGTGTCCTTTGCGCCTCTTGTGATAGGTGGATTCGGCTTCAACCCAATTCCACATATTGTTCCATTCCATGGGACGTCCACCGCAAAAGTTGTCTAGCGAAGAAAATGTAAGTCCGTCTCATCTACGATTGGATGGTCACGCTAAGTATCTTTAGTAACAATAAAAATGTTTACGCTCTCGAGGAGCGAAACTCATCTTCAGCCACGTTCGTTCCATTTACTCCCAGCTTACTCACTACTGACTTTATCCACTTAGCCGTATACCCCAAGAAGTTCAGCATACAGAGAATCAGCGCTCTCCAGCCATTTCCGATCCATCATCTCCAAAATGTACGATATCGTCTACCCCTCAACATTCGATTACTCCCCCTCAAGCAGACGTAACGCATCATCGTCATTACAAGTCGCACAGTGCTCCGATGCCATGTGGACCATCAGCCTCAAATGAAAACGAAGTTGACACGGATGCAGAGGGAGAGGCTGACATGGACACCCATAGAGATGCCAAAAGAGAAATCTTAAACAGAGATAAAACACCCAAGATTCCAACAACTCCAACTGCTAACTCGTCGACTCGGAGGGCCATCAAGAAGACTCGTGGTACACCTAAGCGACCTTTACTCGTAGGTTTAGCCAAGTTGGATTCACCCGCAGGCAGGTAAGCGGGTTCAACAACTTTCTTGATGCGCTTTAATGTTTATGACCTCTGGCTATACAGGAAACGATTCATATTCTCATCCGTGGAATACCTCTTTTCCTCCACTTATGAATCAACAGATGAGATGTCCATTGCCGCTTTGTTGGCTTACCTCAACGCCGCTATGCCACCAGACAAGAACGAGGATTTCGATACCATGGAGGTGGTCTGTGCTGTGGCCTCCATGAGGGACAAGGGAAAGGTTGTATTCGAAGGTGACATTCTCAGATTGCCAGTTGATTAGATTCATGTCATTTCCTTCATCTTCCGTAGGCAGCACAGCCTTCCAAATTTTTTATATATCAACATTCCTTATCTTGATTTACTCAGTTTTTGGACACGACAATGGGGTTGTTTCATCTTGTACAACAGGGCATTATATAAAGAATGTACCTCCCCTATCGTTCTCCCAACGCCCATCGTTCTCCCGTAGTGACGATGAATGAACTTTTTTTGTGCTATTAAAACCTGAGAACAGCGCTTCTAAAACTCGATAATCAGCTTATCTCCCCCATACCTCACTCAACCTAAACGGATTTGGAACCCCCGCCATTCCCTTTCGAGTCTCCATGTCTTCAGCATCTCAATGTTGAGTCCACAGAACGGTCGCCTGTCACTGTTCCTCGTTGGTCGAGTGTCTGGGTATGGCGTTGGAATAGTTAAGTTAAAGAATATAGATAATGTCTTGCCCCTCGACCTCTGGACCTTTTTGTAAACGCGTTGTTCGCGTAAAAAATAGGAGCTGGCTTTGTTTTTGTTCCCTTTGAATCTGCTGTTATCGGAACGATGGTCTTCGCTATTGAAAACCCGACGCGAGGAATGCAGTGAATTTTGAAGCTGATTAACAGCGATTCGATGACCGTGCCTCGTCTAAGCCAGTCCATCTCATCGTTCGTCCGACTTCTTTGCGCTCTTTTCCATCCAACTCCATAGCTTTTTGTCGTTCGATGACCTTTTCGAACATCAAAGTTTCCTCCTCCTCTCACCCTTCCCTTCTTGCTATTGCTTGACGTTCACCTCGTTTGATGAATCCGAAATCGGAGAGCTGTCAGCGTAGGTGGCTGGGTCCCGTTTGTAAATGCAGATAACAAGTTTGGGTCGTAAGAGGCAGATGTCTAATGGTGCAACCCGAAGCATCCAGGTTCAATTTTTTTAACAAAAATTTTGTCTGGACAGTGGTACGCAGGTTCTTTTACGCCAAAATTGTCTCGACTATCGTATATAGATTGATTTTACCGATGACACAAGAAGATGATGGAGAAGACAAGTCGACAGAAGCAAGGAGAAAGGACAGTCGGAAAGCTGAGGACAGCACTTGGATATGCTTGCGCTCACTTGAAGGTGCCTCGGCGATGCCGAAGAACCTTGCGGAGGGATACCTGGTAAGGATCTGCTGGATAACCCACCAGATGGGCGTGCCATATGTAACGTGGTTATACAAGCCATGAGGCATTCCCGAGTGAAGGATGGCAAGCCCGTCTCCTTCGCCGGTGAAGATAAGGGAACCAGAGTCACCATGGTCCGAAAAGTCTCCCAGGGTCTTGCTGTAGTTATACACAGCGACCTCCCTGGACTCTTGCCCAAGGTCGGTACAGATGTAGGCCTCCATGCCAGAATAGCGACCCAAGGTGAGTTTGGTCGTGTTGCCGTACTTGGCAACGATATAAAGTGGTTCACCATTCCTATCCTCCGTATCGGGGTTCGGGACGCGACGGCGAGTAAGAGCAGCACGGATGGGGAGTTGGAGATTGGCTGGGATCAGCGGTATATTGATTTCCTAAAGAGTTCAACGTTGGTAAGCGACATTGAAATCCAGAGGAAAAAGGGAATCAAACGTACCGAGGTCAACGATGTTCTTCTCGAAATCACCGAGCTTCTCCTTATCGACAGCGAATGTAGCAATGTCGCGCGTGTAATGGTGGTCATCAACCCTGACGGAGATGCGGGGAGCCCAGTCGACGACACCAAACCTGCGGCCGTTCGTATCTGTCCAGTTGGCGTTGACTGCGTCGAATAGGGTCTGGAGGTCGGCGTTGTCCTCATTCTTGTCCTCGAGGGCGTTTCTCGTGCGTCTCAGAGCTGACACATCATCCTCAGGCGTGCCGTCGAGTTCTCCGACGAGTCTGACAGCGCCGCGGAGCCCCGTGGTGAGGGTCTTCTGGATTTCGGTGATGGCACGAGCAAGACGATGATTGCCACAAACGAGGATGTGTTGAGGGTCGGCCTCGTCGAGCACGTAATCGGTAGTAGTGTCGAGGGAGGCTACGTGCTTGTTGGTGAGGGCGAGGATCCTGTCGCTGGGCTCGCCACTGGTCGTCTTCACCTCCTCGAACAAGAATGTGAGAGTACCCTGAGCGTCGTCAGACTGCCTGGGGATGGGGATACCTAGGGCAGTGTTAAAGGGGTGATTAAGGCCGAACTTGGCGTTGGTGTGATGCTCGATTCTCATCAAAGGCTGACCAGCTAGGCGGACGACCGACCCCTCATACCACTCCACGACGACACCAGTGATCTGGGCGGCAGTGATGATGTTGAAAATGTCCGGAGTGGCATCTCGGACGGCAGCGTTGGTGGTGTTGTGACGAACAGCGATCCATAAGACGATGGGACCAAAAATTTCCTCCTTGCCGTCTTCAACTATCGAGAATCGAGCGGTCTTGATTGCAGCGTACTTGAGACTGCGAGCCTTCACCGCCACTATGACCTGAGGAGCGACAGTGTCCCACAGGTCGTTAAGCAGCGTGTTGAAGACGCCATGGGCAGTCTTCTGGGGGATCTTGTAGAAGTGGGTGCCGGCAGGGGGGGTGGGGAAGGGGTCTGACTCGAGATTGGAACGCCACAAGAGCTTGGGAGGGTTGCCTGAGATGCCATGGTAGTAGAAGTTCATCTCGTACTCGGAGATCAAATTGGGGGCGACGACGGTGTGAGATCTTCTAAGAGAATAGAGAATACAATCGAAGGCTGGGAGATGTGAAAGGCGTTAAGATTCCTTGAAGATCGCTTGATCGAAATGTTCTCGAGTATCGTCCTGTAAAAATTCCGATATTGAATAGTTTATGATTGACACTGAAATTAGATAGACTCACCCGTCAGTCTTTACGCTTTCACCAACAATTGAAAATAGAACCAATCATGAGAAATTGATTTGACCCTCGATGTAGAGCTCTCGCGCAACGTAGGAATGGGTCAGTAAAGGAACCAGTGCCATTTTCTGTGATATATGGAGCGAGTTTTGGGCTTGGAGATGACTATGAAGGAGTCATTACACCACCATAATAACGTCAAGGCTGTGTAATGCTAGAAAAGACCAGGAACATGCATTGCACTAAAAGGCATCAATATCAGCTGCTGTTCAACTATAAAAAACAGATTTGCGACTTACCGTGACGTTGCAAACCAGTAATACCCAACATTTTTGGAAGAGACAAATAGACGTCAGGTATGTGCGCATCCTCTAGTTTTCATGGCGTTATTGTTCCTCGGAACACCTGATACTGAAGGTGTTCGTAGATCAAAAAATTTACTTTGCAAAAAGATTGTGAATTAGCTGAAGTCGACAAAGAAAACGCTATGACCACGCACCTGAATTCATCAAGGATTCGGGACGAGCTCACTGGGATCCTGTGAAGAAATGCAAAGATCTAACACATTTATGTAAAACGCGCCAAATTACATTGACATAAATGTCTGGCTGAAAAACCGTGCGGAGATCACTCAGTCAAGCCTGAGGCCTGAGGAGCGTTCTGAGGCAAGGGCGCCGAAACTGTTTTCATGACGGTGTGACAAGGGATGTCACCCTGTCTGTTCCGAACGTCCATTATGAACTTGGATCGCGAAAATATAACACGTTTAGCACGCGCCAATCGGCACAGATATAAGAAAATCCTGACTTCTGAACCCACCAAGATCTTGCGTTGTTGGCAGGCTTAATCAGCCTCTAGTTGACCTTGAAAACCTAAATTTACCTGCTCATCGTCTCCACCACTCAAAAGGCACCTCCCATCCGGACCTAAGTTTACAGTCCATACAAGGCTTATCGTTTCCGTCTGTGGTCTCAGCCAAGGAAGAAGAGGATGTTTGGGTGAAATGTCAAATCGGCGGAGAATTGGACAACACGCGCTTAACTGAAGGTCTGACTGGGGAATTGACAGTATACAAATGTCGCAGTCTGGAAAAGCCTGAACTTGGCCAGCCACAACTAAAGTAAGTTTGGAACAGTCAAAGTGGTTGACTTAGTCTTACATCCGTATAGGCCTAAGAGAATCAGATTCATATTTGACCTAAGTGCATCCGACTCCGCAAGTCTTATTGGATGCTCTTCGACATGGCTTCATCATTTTAGGTCAAAGTATTAGTCTCTTAATCTTCGACGAGGCTCACCACGCCGTCGATAATCACCCTTACAACCGACTCATGAAGGAATTCTATTTTGTCATACCAGAGACGGGGGGGACCAACGGCGTCAGACATATGGTTCTTGGGTTGACGGCCAGTCCGATATATGGCGGAAATGTGGACAAGGGTTTCCGGTACGTACAAAGTCTTTCACTTCGGGATCCATTGCTTAACTTTCACGATAGCACTATTGAGGGCAATCTCGACTGCACCATTAGCGCTCCTCGTCGCTACAAATCTGAGTTCGCGAAATACGTTCACCGTCCCATCTTCAATCACATCATATACAAAACTACCGAAAAGCCATTTTCTACCAATATGGCGTCTCTCAATGCCGTTGCAAAAACCGTCGACATAAACGATGATCCACTTGTCTTCCATCTTCAGAACAAGTTGGAAAAATCAACCGTGGGTTCGCCAGAGTATGACAGATACGATCAGAGGCTGTCGAAAGTCAAGCAGACCCAGGATACTTTCACTCAAAGAGGTCTCCGCCAATTTTGCCTTGCGGCGGATGCGATATGTCAAGATCTTGGCGCTTGGGCTACAGATTGGTTTGTTTGGAACGTCGTGGAACATGGTAAAAAGGCAGTAAACCCGTACAACAACATGATGGCGTCCTGGAAGGCTTCGGAGAAAGCATATCTCGGTGGCATTTTGGAAAAAATCCACGTCAATCCCGTCTCGTACTATCCAGACGATATTGCGGACGACTGCACGGACAAAGTTAAGGCGCTCATGGAGCGCTTGCTTCTGGAAAAGGGGGAAACAGAGTCCTTGCAGGAGGTTTACAGTGGGATAATTTTTGTTCAGAGACGCGACGCTGTACTAGCGCTTGCCGAAGTCCTCAGGCATCACCCGCAGTCGAAAGGCATATTCAATATTGGTATTTTGTTGGGAACGTCCGACAGCTCACGTCGTCATTCGATGATGGATATCACCAGGAACCTTGTAAAGGAGTCTCAGGAGGATACGTTGGCAGACTTCAGGGAAGGAGAGAAAAATTTGATCATCGCGACGTCGGTAGCGGAGGAAGGGCTTGATATCCAAGCTTGTGGTAGCGTCATTCGTTGGGATCCGCCTCAGAACATGGCTAGTTGGGCCCAGAGCAGAGGAAGAGCAAGGAAGAAGAGAAGTACGTTTACGATGATGTTTGAGGAGGGCGCCTCGCACCAGGCTGACATATCGAAATGGGAGGAAATCGAACAAAGATGCGGGAGTTGATATACGATTCCAATCGAGAATTTACTCTAATGGAAGACGACATCTTCGAGGACGGAAATGATGAAGATGGAAGTCCTGAAGATGGCGATCTGGTTTATGAGGTTGCATCAACTGGGTGAGCAATATCTTTCGAGTCACAGTATCATCTGACATTACCATTATGGCGCGAAGGTCACCCTTCATTCTGCGATATCTCATCTAACGCATTTTTGCTCGGTCATTCCAAGTTCCGCCCACGTAGACAATAGACCTCTACTTATATTGTTGTTTTGAATGCTACAGTGTTACTCATAGTGATTACAATATAGGCAACGTCCAAGAATCTCATCTTTAATTCATTTTAATTGGACATTGCTGTCATTTGCCACAAGCCATCCAGGGTACAGTAATTGCAAAACTATACTAATATGCATTCCATCAATATGTACAAGGCAAAGTTTTGACACAAGACCTGGCGAGTATCTATTCATAAAGAGATAATGCGGCCCAGCTCTGTCCATCTGTCACCCACTGTCACCCTCCTACAAATAATCTAGCAGCCCCCCCTAAAAATCCGGTGGCACTCACAGCAGTTATGCTAACCTGTCTTTTAGTTCCAAGGGTTGGAGTTCATACCCTGTTGATGAACATATACTATTGGTACTGGTCCAACCTCAGCCGCTGGACCAACATAGTCATACGCAAATTCTCCCATCTCTGACTCATCAATGCCTAATTGCTCGATGTCTCCTGGCACGCGCAACTGTAAGAGAGGCACATAGTGCATCCCCCAGAGAATGAGTGTCTATGAATCATAGATCAAAATTTAACAAAATCAAATGGACAAGAAAAACTCACGGTCATGATGAAGGAATATGCAAGTCCAGCGGATGAATCAGCAATGTGCCAGGCAAGCTGAATGAAGTGATGGTCTAGCCAACCGCCAGGTATCTTTGTTCCATCATATCCTGCGATCTCAGCCTCGGTGAAAATTGCGGTCAATATGTTTCCAACAACACCGCCTATAGCGTGCGATGCAAAAATCTAAGAGAGATGGCCACCAGGAATGCTTACACCACAAAATAAGACTTACATCAAGAGCGTCATCGCAATCAAGGAAGAATTTCATTTGGGTGGCAAAGTTGCATAGAGTCCCGGCCGTGAACCCAAATAAGACCGCAGCCGCTGACAAGAAGAATGTGTCAGATCAAGAATGGATCACAAAAAAGAATCTAAGGATACATACGAAGGCCCACAAATCCTGAACCGGGAGTAATAGCTACTAAAGCTGCGATTGCGCCAGAACAAAAGCCAACAGCTGACCATTTTCTCTCAATGCGATAATCCTGATGACAAGATGGATTGGCAATCAAAATTATAGATCGTAATTTGATCATAATTTATTTACCCAGATCATCCATGTTAAGCCACCAACGCTAGCTGCCAAGTTTGTTACAATGCAAGCCTGCGCCGCACGGAGATTTGCAGAGAGCGCTGAGCCTCCGTTGAAACCTGAACATAATTTAGGAGAAACATAGCTACGCTTGAGATGCAATCGCACTGACCGAACCATCCAAACCACAAAAATATAGTTCCAAGAACAACATACGTGGTGTTATGAGGTACATAGGCTAGTGCCGGTGTCCCATATCCATGACGTTTTTTCAAGAAGAGTGAAATAGCGAGTGCCGCCGTTCCGGAAGAGATGTGGACAGGAGTCCCGCCAGCAAAGTCAAGGTTGCCAAGTTTGTTGCCCCAACCATTTTCATTCCACGTCCAATAAGCAATAGGATCGTAAACGAGAGTCGACCATATAAAAACAAAGAACAACAGGGGACCGAGATGGGCGCGCTCTGCAAAACCGCCAATAGCCAGCATAGGCCTAAAGAGTCATTTAATAAGCTAGCTGCATGCAACAGGCGAAGCTGGCACACATACGTGACGGCAGCAAACATCAGCTGGTATATACAAAATACGATTGCAGGAATCTTGTCGTTGCCCATGGAGGGCTTCTCAAGAACACCCTTGAGGGCGAAGTATCCTATAGGGGTGTAAGCAGCTTGACGGTGTATAATAGCTTGACAACGGACTCAAATCACCAATGTAAGGGCTCCCTGTGTCAGTGAATGTGAGAGAATAGCCCCAGAAAAACCACTGTGCAACCCAATATTAATTCCAACGTGTAAAATACTAGAGAAACAGACGAACTTGAAAGGATACGACTGCTAATGTCATCATGCTGAGGTATATCATTGAAAGGGCATTCTTTCGTCTGATTATTTGATTTTAGGCAAAATATGAAAGCCTCATAAGACAAGACTTCACCTCAGTAAACCAGAGTAGAAGAATCCGATACCGGGCACCATAATCCATACTAGTGTGGTTGCTGCTAACACCCATGCAGTATCGCCTGGGCTATAAACATAGGTGGACTTGTTTGATGAATCAAATATAATGAGAGAGCTCGCTACCAACAGGTGAGCGCACTTTGCCTAACAGATCATTTGCTGGAACATACAATTTGCGTCTCTTGTGGCGTTCACCATCCTATGGCGCTCCAAGTTGGGAGGGAGAAAAATGGTTATCCCTGCCAACACGAAACATTCGGTTTATAAAGAAATTACGGCAATGAACCTAGTCTTGTGCGAAATAGGTAATTGACAGGTGCAAATTAGCCCTAGTCTGTATTAAATGCGCTCCCTTGATTGGAGCCAAAAAAACTGGTATGGATCATCTTCTACAATATCCCTCAAACATGGTTTCTCAACGTTTCTTTCAGATTAAACCAGTAGGGGGCTTCTCCAAATGACGGCATGAGCCACCCTAATGCTCTTCTCACTGCTGTTAGGAACTAGTATCGGGCATTTAGATAAGGCGATGCGTGATGCGACACTGAATAAGTCCACTTAGCATCCAATATCGTGGTTATCTTCTCCGTTGTACCTCACAGGAAGAACAGCAAATTGAAGAACAGGGTCCATTTCGGCTCCAGTCTCTTCAGATCGTGGACCTCCATCACTCCCGAATCATCGTTAGTCTATCAATTCGTCCATCCAACTACGAGACTTATGCACCAGCAGTCCATCAAGATTTGAGCAAGGCAGCCAAAGTCCCAGATCCAATGATATCTTGCACTTCAGGCCGACAACGTCGTTGCTCTTGGTGGATATCCGAAGCTTCTCGCGAAGCAGGTATAATGATAGCTGCCATTCCCAACTTCAGCGCGATAACGACATAAGTTCACATGATTTTCTAGCAGTTGTTGCGCATATCTCTGACAATACATCGTGTTGAATCTGTGTACCCATTTTTTGGTGAAATGGTCAATTATTTTCCTTCCAACGTGCCCAACAAAACTTTCAAACAGGCTACGATCCATGCCACGTACCCACTGAAACTCGAGAGATGGCACTGCCCCAGATTCATTCAGCCT
>JAIUJM010000158.1:1474-23909 GCA_026262225.1 Inosperma sp. D86
TTTTTATGAACAGAAAACAAAATGGCAAAGGCATCTTATTTCGGCCATGTCACAACACATCACGCTGCCCTGCCAAAACGTGTGACTGACCGAACGATGGGTGCTGTCCGATGTTTGGCTTAAGGTTAGTACCCGCGCATGACAAAAGTGTGAAAACACTGGGTTCATTTCTTTCAGCCCATTGCAGTACTTCACCTTTACCTTGGAAGGACAAAATTTATATCAATCTGTAGAGGACATTTACAGCTTTCCAACGGTATATTTTATTTTACAATTTGTTAAGTGGTTGTAGTCATGTTTCTTGAATCGTCGAATGTGTGAAAACACCCCATCAGTGATAGTATCCCGATACTGCCGAGGCCCGACAAACTTGTATGAGAAAGTTGTCTTCATCTGTTGTGATTGCCCTTCTTGTTCGGAAATAGTCTCTTGCCCAGACGTTCTGGTGACCACCTTAGTAAAATATCATGGACAGTCTTTCGTATCACAACTCACCGCTCAGAACATGCTCGCAGACTCCGACCTCTTGTAGGGCGCAATTTGCCCAATGCCATGCATCCCAGACATTGCCATCAAACCTCACCCGACGATAGCAAAACTTCCCGCACTCAGAAATACCTTTCCTTTGCGCTATTGGGTGGGCCTTCAGGCAACTCCTTCGACGCGATCGAATTTAGTCTAAGTCGAGTAAGAACCCATTCGGAGTGCTGTGTCCATTCCCTGCGACGATAGAGGGTCAAATGCCGTAGTGGCATCACCCACAATGGTCCAGCAAGATTCTTCATCCCCCGAAGGTTCCATATGTAAGAGCAAGCTGCAGTGCAACATGGAAAGCTCGGTTCTGAAAGTAGGCGATAAACAAAATGCGATATGTGTATGGTACCACTTTCCAAGAGGTCCAAAAGCCTTCCCGTCGTTGGCAGATGGATTGTCATCTTCTGTACGATGGGTGTGTTGTTGTTGGAGAGTTGTGAAGAGGACTACCACCCCTTTAGCGCTTCACTTAATGTCCGATGGTCACTATCTGCCATGTCAATGGAGGACGAGAAGAGTATGTAGAAAGCGAGAAGAGCATCGGCCTTGATCGGCTTTGGGCCAACTTTTACACCGGGGCTCAGCTTAGTAGGATCACGGAGAGAAGACAATTAAAATTCGCCTTCTGCACTAGAGACACCTGCCATCCGCTGCTATCGACTATCCATTTCGACCGATACTTCGTTCGTTCGTGTGTGTCATGGTACGCATGGTAGTGCCACAGTAAAAATATGGTGGCCCGTCCTTTTCAACTTCTAAAAACCTTGCTCTCAATACTTGGCTTGGAGACTTGTTAGAGCAAATGTGCTGACTGGGTTCGTTCAATAAGCCCGATCAAAATGTCATCCCGAAGGCATTATATAATACGGGCAAATGTTTCACGCAGGTTCGATGACCCTCAGGAAAAGACATTCCCAGTAACATTCAGATGTGTTCCAGCCATCGTATCGAAGTTGGTAAGTCGTGTTGATATCTCGGAGCTCAGAGCGTCCAAAACACGAGCTGTTTCTGGATTTACTGATGTGTAAAGGTGTCTTCTTCTATGACTTTGGACGAGAGATAACGGTGCCATGACCTCGAATGAAGCGCTCAGGATTAGAGTTATCGAGCAAAAGGACGGAAGTCACAGCAGTGTTTGGAAAAGACAATGCCGTTACCAGCTTACCGTCCGAGTTTCTAGTGGTTCGGCTTGGGAACTAGATTCTGTTCCGTGCCATCCTGTGCCTCCCAATTCCCTTCCTTTGGTGAAAGTGTTTAGGACTCGATCATCGTCGGGCTCAGGAAAGTTCTGGAAACAAAGGCATTAGAAATCATATCAGGCAATGAAGCTGCCGCTAAAGATTTGTTATCTGTGGATATGTCCATATGGTCTCGAACTGGCTGTGAAGACACCAACCTTCACTTTTGCGGTGACATTATAAAGGCAACTAACTCAGTGGAGACGGGCCCAGATAGGGTCTGGCCCCATATCCTCTGAATTTGGGTCTCATTGCCCTAAATCCCACAATCACCTTTACCGCCATCCACTTTTAAGGCCTAGAGATTAGTTTTGGGGATGCAGCTATCCATAGTGTCTAGTTCTGCCCCACATGTCATTCGGTGCGTGGTTTTTGTCGATGTGCATGGTCGCCGTTTGATTTTAATAAAACCATCAGTCGAAAGTCAGTGGAAGGGCAATAGGAAGGTCGATGGTGAAAGCTTCGGCTTTGATGTCACGCTCAAGGCGGGGCAGGATGGCCAGTTTACTGGCTTCTTGACTGGCCTCGAGCAGTTCAAAATTTCCCAAGGCGTTATCGACAGCCTTAACAACGTTTCGTTCCTCGCAGACCTCATATATGAGGACAGCGTGTGTAAGGGATCCTGGGACGAGGCTAACAAGTCTATCAAAGGAACAACTTCTAGCGACGGTGAATTCGAACTCCACCTTCAGCCGCCCACAGCCACGCCTTTCCCGTCCAGGGCCCTGCTAACCACTGGCCCTGCCTTACCAGCCCAAACTGACCCTCCTAAAGACAGCCCATCCGAAAGTAAGTATGCCTTGAAATGACTGGAACGTTTGCTCATAGTTCATCGTCTTGCCTTACAGCGGGACTAGCATCCACCAGCAATCCCGCCCCTACTAGCCAGCCTGCTGATTCTTCTTCTGCTACTTCCATTCCTACGCCTGCGCCCGGACATGTGGTTTGGACTCCCTGTATGCTTTCGTTAGTCTCAAAACAATTTGCTAACTCGCGTTCCACTCTTTGCAGACCAGGGCACCTGGAATGGCACATGTTTCAATGGATGCAGTGAGGAATGCAGGGGAGACTTCAAGTCAGACGAAAGTGGAAATTTCACCT
This sequence comes from Inosperma sp. D86, assembly GCA_026262225.1. Classification (NCBI taxonomy): domain Eukaryota; kingdom Fungi; phylum Basidiomycota; class Agaricomycetes; order Agaricales; family Inocybaceae; genus Inosperma; species Inosperma sp. D86. Next base: position 4,348 of record JAIUJM010000158.1, read on the forward strand.
TCAACTATTCGCTCGAAGGTGACGAAAATGACCGCGAGACTGTGCACGGCGTGATGGAAATCTGCGGCGAAGAGATAAAGGGGACAGGAACAATTGACGGGAGCGGCATGAGTGTGACGTTTGTCATGGCGAGATCAAACGGAGATATGACATTTGTAAAGGGGGAGGTGACGAAAAAGTGGACAAACACAGCAGCCGCTGCTCCTTCCATCAAACCCGCTGCAGTGCCCAACGATCCTTCGCGTAAGTTGTCCGTGAGGCAGAATTTGTGCATTAATTGTATATCGCCATTTTTTAGGGTTACCCGAGCACTCTAGTCTTCCTTCACCCAGCGTTTCCCTTGGCCAGAATCCGTCCTATCTTGATCTCATCAAAGCACTCTTTGGCTCCGATACGAAACCTAGGACCTTTAAGGACTGGGAAGAAGCAGCTACACTACGCACCGAGGACCTCAAGGTGAATGGCTCGCCATCACCTCTGATTTGGGTGAGATTGATCGTCTAGACTGTTGGCATGTCATTCGCTTCTGATACGATGCTCGCAAGGTCCTTGTGAAGGGGAAAAATATCCCTGCTAACGCGATCGTTGGTGGTATGGAAAAGCACCAGCCTTTGTACATTGCCCGAGCCTTCTACGAAGTGAGTCCCTGTCGGATTTCCCATCTCCACTGAAGCTGAAGTCGCGTTGTTGCTGCTGCTATAGGGAGAGCTCTGTAAGTTCTCGAAATCTTTCAGGACCCCTTTTTTGCCTGAACGCTAGATTCGCCCTCGTTGCAGGTATCGGAAAAGCTGGGTGCCAGCTCGAAAAAGGCGCTGCGATCCCGTACAATGGCCACGAAGTCCCAGCATGTGTTCCGTTTTTTTGAAGAGGAACATTCACTCACAAACTGATGCCTATTAGGTTGACACTTATGAAGTCCTTGTTCCAGCGATGGAGCCTGTCATTAGGTACAAGTACTCAGAAACGCTTTACATGCCTGCGATCCCAAGAACGACGCTCAAGTCCGATACCAAGCCCGATCGCCCTCAAGAAGCCAGTGTGGGAGCCCCTGAGGAACTAAAGAGTCTTGAGCAAGTTTTTTTTTATGCTTGATTTTTGGATGAGATCGAGAGGTAACAAATTGCGTGACAGGACGATCAAGACCATCGTCATGATCGATGACTCTCTTTCTGTGAGCCGATACTGTCGTCGTTAATAGATGGCTAATGTTTATGGTTTCAATAGATGAACGGCCAGCTTTGGCAAGATGCACGCGAGGTCCCGTTCCCCTCTTTGTCTCCTCAACCTCTGTGGTTTACTTTTTTCTTTTTTTAGGCCGTGGCGGGAGTGGTCGATTCGAACAGCAAGGTCTCCAGCGATGGCGTTGATATTTTCTTCATGAACAATCCCAGGAACGAGATTAATGTCAAAGTGTGCACATCTGTTTCTTGATTCTAGATCTCTCTTATCGTAGCCCATAGGGCGCTGACGTAGTTCGAAGCCTCTTCGACTGTGTGAAGCCATCAGGTGGGTGAATTCTCCTCATTCCTACGAACATTGTAAATCCACAACTTTTGCAGGTGAGACACCGCTGGGTAGCAAGCTCCAGGAGCTGTTCGTACGCTACCTGCCTCTCGTTGAGGATAGCAACAACCGCCACCGGCCCATTGTGCTGGTCGTCATCACAGACGGTGAACCGAGTACGTTTTCCCTTTTCTGCTGTAAAGCGTGGTCTTTCAATGCAGAGATTAACCATGTATGGTGTCTTCTCTAGCGGACGAACCAGAAGGCATCATTGTCGAGGCAGCCCGCCGGCTCGACAAAAATCAAGTTCCCCTGATGCAGTTCATTCTGCGGTTCATCCAGATAGGCGATGATCCCGATGCAACCGACTTTCTGAAGATCCTTGATGAGAAGCTTTCAATTCAGTACAAATGCAGGGTGCGAGCTAACCTTGATACCCTTGTGTTGAAAACTCAAGTTCTACTCTCTCCTCTTCCCCTCCTTTATCCTCCGAGATCAGGATATTGTTCAGTCGACATTGTTCAACAGCAACGATCAATTTTCGGCAAAGAAGGTTCTAAATGTCTTGACGTCTGCTTGCGACTAAGGTGAGGGCATGTTTGATTATGGACCCTTGGATACGTATGACATCTTGCTGATTAGAGGCTCGATGAATGGCTGTTTACTATTCCGGACGGGTTATGCTCTCGCAATATAAGAAAGTTTTACAGGGAAGCTCTTGAATGTACTTAACCTATAATGGGTAGACATCGAAAAACTTGTGGAATTGAGTGGCTCATTTTCTGTAACGTTCTTCAAGTAATCAACCCCAAGATAGCTGATTTTGGGAAAGATTAATATTGATGGTGACGTTTGGGCATACAGCACCATTTACGAAAGTGGTGTACCAAAAAGTGCAATGACCCACCTTCCAAAGCTGCAGACGACGAGATGACTTTCAGGATCCTAGCAATGTTCGAATGTATTCCGGTCATCATGTTGTTGGCCAGTGGTGTTATTTCCGACCTCAGAAAGTGTAAAATATAATCTGGAGGGTGTGATTCACCAATCGCTAAAGTGTCTTGCATACTCACAATTAACTAGGGCTTTGTTCAAATGAATGGGTTAGCCTGATTTATGAAGCACGAAATCCGGCCTGCAAATAAATATTCTACTTATGAGAATGAAACAACAACATAGAACGTGACGGTGTCATTAGAGATATGCAGGTTTGATTGATGGTTTGAAGATGGGAAGAATATGATCGTGACGACCAAGATACGTCCTTGGTACACTATATTTCTAACATAGTCCTTTGATGTTCGCAGTTACAATAACACGAACTACAAAAGACAATTGCATCAGTGAACCATTCTAGCAGAGGGATCGAAGATGTGCCGTACAAACAAAGGACATGCAAACATCATTCACATGGACTGTTCTTGATAAAATGAACCTGGAAGCTGAGGTTAAGCCGGGTCCACCTGACCGGACGGACTTGCGTCCTTTAGTTTCAAAGAGACTGGGTTCTGTTGCCGTACTTCGGCCATTTCGGACGAGCTTGAAATCATATCGTGCTGAACGGTGTTCCCAGTCACGCCTGTGCGCGGATCAAATGAGATTCCAACAATGTCCGACCCTTGGTCGTCCTTCTTGTCACCCATCCTCGTGGTTTCCTTGTAGCCAGAGGCTGTTTGTGTCTGCTGAGACACGTCTAAGAGATGGTGTACATCTCCGCTGACGGAATTCGAAGCCAAGGTACCTGGACGATTCGAGTCGAATGGAGCCGGTTCAGTCGTATGAGCTTGTCCTGTGAAGTTGCTGGGACCTTCACCAAACAAAGACCAAGTCCCCTGGTGGCTGCTAACGCCAACAATGGAAGCGAAAGTGCTACGACGATTCGAGTATTCGGCGGGTTCGGCTGTGTTGACTTGTCCCGTAATTGAACCCACCGCCAGTGTGCCCTGGCGGCTGAGGGCATCTTCACTACTGTCAGACGATATTGACGCATAGGTGTGCCCACGCTTTGCGTACGACGTCATGTTTTCCGACAAGACGGCAAGTTTTTTCTTCAAGTCATCCGCCTCGGGTACTTGAGCAATTAAGGTCATTGCTGCATCCCTACTTGCCTCCGCAGCTTCGTAGTCCACCCGATTTGAAGTTTCCTTCCTCGACATATGGCGCTCGAATTGTTGTTTAGCGAGGTTGAAAAGGGTAGGTGCACGATTTGGATTTTGAGAATCGAGCTTGGCTAAAGCATCAGCGTAGAACTTGATGGATTGATCTAGGTCAACAGGATCTTTGCCCCTTCTGTAGCGTAAGTCGTAGACCGCAGCGAGATGCATCAGACATTCCGCCTGAGCCTTTGCATCGTGTTGGCTACGCTCTTGGGCGGTGTCCAGAAATTTGATTGCCTCGTTTAACTGGGACAGGTCGCTACGACCACCCGGAGGTTGAAGCTCACACTCAGTCCAGAGTGCAGTAGCAGAGCCGATTAGCGAGGTTACGTAGGTGGAAGAACCTGGTGATGAAAAATTTAAACGTGCCTGCTCGAACGTCTTCTTTGCTGATGCAAGGGATGCAGGTTTCCTTGACTCTCGATACTGATCTAGGTAGGCTTGGCCAAGGTTGTTGAGAAGAGTACCGTATTTCGGTGTTCGAGAAGATCGCTTTGCCATGACTGCCAGTGCTCGCTCCAGAAGGCCGATCACTTGATCAAGATGGGATTTCCCACCAGACAGCCCATCTTGCTTGTTGAGCAGCGCAGCGTAGTTGATGAGGATATCGGGGAATTGGTTATGCTTTACACCGCTTGTTTCGTACGCATGGTGATAGTGGGCAATGGCCGTAGTGAGGTATTGCTCGTTCTTAGAGGTCTGGTACTCGATCAGAGCGTTTGTAGCTTCATCGACTGCTTGTTCGGCCTCTTTGAACGGGGAGCAGAAACACATCCTTTGATCAGTGCTGGGTGGGCTGAGGCTGATGTCGGATCGAGAAATCTATCGTGAGCAGCTGAGGATGCGAGAACAGGACAAAATATGAGGTTTTGATAGGATCCCTGCATGGAAGGTCGCAACAAAGCTGCATGGCAATACAGCCCTCAAACACGAGGCTGACTCTCTAGGAGTGCTATTCCGCTCTTCACATCTCTACTATAGTTGACCATGTGGTAATTCTCGTTCTGCAAAAGGCGACTTTGATTCGCAGTCGACCATTTGTAGCAGATCTGGCTTTTATATCATGACGTGTACCCTACAAACATAACTTATTAGTGCGGACAGCCAGCGACATGAACATATTGAAAACGCACGCAGGTCAACTTGCTGACACTGACAGTGACAGATGTCAACAAAAGACGTGGCACGTGACACAGATGAAATCGAAAGGGGATATAAGGGACACTTTTAATGAAGATCGACAAGCCATGTAGAACACATGAACTATAATATCATACTGCACTATAAGCTCAAGTAAGTATGGCACAATGATAGACACTTTAGCAGTGGAGTTCCATTACAATGCCACATATCCATCCTGACCACCTTGATGATAGTCTCTTGTTCCTTCCACTAAGCTTGTCCCCAAGAAAAATCGGTCGTTGTGTTTCGGTCACCTCGGATGGTACCTTTTGGGGTTGATGAGGTCGTGAACGTCGCATCGTGCTGTATCGCAGCTTTTTCCATACTTCGTTGCTGATGACCTGTCGTGATCTGGTTAGACTGACCACGCTCAGCCCGTGGCTGTTCAGGCTGAGAACGAGTGCTTTGAACCATCTTCTCTCCGCCCATCTGCCTGGGTCCCTCGCGACTTTGCGACAAATGCACCTGCTGTAAGATATGAGAACCCTCTGGGATTTGATATCTATGCACATCAGCCCCTTTAGTGATGGAAGGTAAGGTAGTACGATAGTTCGAATCGGGTTCCGGTTTGGTGATAGAGTCAAGGCCCTCAGACGGTATCAACGTATCGCTGGGCTCACGGTTTCCTATTTTGCTTGTGGAGGTTCTAATCTTCTTTAGCTCTTCCGCCTCAGGGTCGAGAGTTCTACGAGAGGACAGGGCCCCCTCATGGCCGACCAAAACAGCCGGTCTAGTGTCCGGCAATTTTGTCACCTTGCGTCTGTTTGGAGGACCCTCAGACAACACTAGCAGGTCGCTTAGCCCACGGTTTGCATAAGATGCCATTTCGTTCGTCGAATCTCGGATCTGCTTCTTCGACTTCTCCCCTTCCCTTAATGGCCACTCAGCCAACTTCTCTTTAGCGACGGAAGGCATGGTAGCAGGATAGGCAGATTCTCGGTCGGTGCTCGAATCGAGAATCCCACTCAAAGACGACGTTCCCTGGCGGCTGACAGAACCATTCTGTCCAGCATCCGATTTCATGGCAGCCTTGCGGCTGTCTGGACGTTTGTCAGGCTGTATCAACTGATCGCCTAGCCCACGATAAACCCCCATGTTGCCGGTTGAGGTTCTAATCTCCTTCATCGGCTCCACCTCAGGCAATTGATCAGCCACCCTCTTTCCCTTAGCGATATTAGCACTTTGCTCTGAGTAAAATTGAGGAGGCTCAGTCCTAGGAACTTCCCCGGTTATAGATTTGGGACCTTCGCGAGGGGTTAACGTTCCCCGGCGGCTGCTCGAAGCTACCGAGAGTCCAGTGTCCAACACCATCGTAGTCTGGCGGCTACCTGGAGGAGTCGCTGACACGTCCGACTCGTCACTCAGCCCACGCTTTTCATAGAGATCCATCTGGTTGGTTAGGTCCTGAATCCGGCTTCTCAACTCCTCTGCCTTAGGTAACTTTGCAACCAACGCCTTCACTTCGTCTCTCTTCTGCATCGCAGTTGTTAAGTCTATCGGGTTCTTCGTCAACTTATGGCGTTCGAAATGTTGTTTGGCAAGGTTGAAGAGTGTAGGTGCGCGATTTGGGTTCTGAGAATCGAGCATGGCTAAAGCCTCGCTGTAAAACTTGATGGAGCGATCGAGGTCGACCGAATCAGTGTCCATGCTCTTTTTGTAGCGCAAATCATAGACCGAGGCAAGATGGAGGACACATTCTGTTTGGGCCTTTATATCGTCTTTGCTCTGACTTTGGGCAGATTCGAGAAATTTGATTGCCGCGCCTAATTTGGCAAGGTCACCGTCATCCCGAGGTTGAAGCTCGCACTCGGTCCAGAGTGCAGTCGCAGAACCGATCAGTGAGGTAATATGGGTGGAAGAGCCTGGCGATGATACGTTTTGCGATCGTGCTTGCTCGAACGACTTTTTCGCTGAAGCAAGGGATTCACTTGTCCTGGACGCTCGATACCGATCGAGGTAGGCTTGTCCAAGGTTATTGAGGAGAATACCGTATTTCGGCGCTTGCGGAGACCCTTTTGAGTTCATGACACTCCGCGCTTGTTCAAGTAGGGGGATCACTTCCTCAAGATGGGAGTTTCCGCCAGATAGTACGCCTTGCTTGTTTAACAGTGCAGCATAGTTGATGATGATATCAGGGAATTGATTGTGCTTTTCACCGCTCGTTTGGTGTGCATGGTGATAGTGAGCGATGGCTCTGGTGAGGTCCTGCTCCAGCTGGGAGCTCTCGTACTCGCGATAAGCATTCGTAGCTGCCGCAACTGCTTGTTCAGCCTCTTTGAACGGGGAAGAGAACAAAAAACACATCCTTTGGCCAGAAGTGGGTGACTGAGGTAGATAATGATGGAAGGACGAAAGGCAGGGTAGTTATCTTACACCGCAGGATAAACGTGCAGATTTCGAGTGAGCAGATCAAGGTGGCCTCGTTGGTTCCATACGAGGTTAGCTGGCTGTTTTGAATCAGGAACTGAGCACGAGTCCGATCAACAGGTCATTTCGTTGTAACTGTTCGGAGATCCCCATTTTATTGTTATTGCTGCCGGTGATGATTATGGGAGCTATGTAGACTTTGCGCTGAACAGCGTGTGCACGCCTGACAGATTGGGAACTCACATTAGTATGCACTGGTTCACTGCGGGCATGGATGCGTCTATTGTGCCGAGGACCAACAGATATAATTTTGTCCCCGGCCTTACCACTTTGCGGAGGGATCCCGTGTGTCCTATCCACACAGTTCTAGCACGAGTTCGAAAGCCAACCGCTCTTGGATACCGATCTAAAGATGATTGACAATGAACATGACACGGAGCCGAATAGGGAGATAAGGCCAAGGTGAGTTGATGATCCGGGACGACTGCGAGTGACTGCGTGGAGACTTTAGAGATAAGAAAAAGACGAAGCGAATAAGCAAAGAAGAGAAAACAATTGCCCGATCACATAATTTCACAACGAGTGGACCATCAAAGACCTAAAAGATAGAGGCGGAATAGTTGTTTTTAGAATGGAACCGAAAGGCCGGATTCATAACTGCGATCGACGAACCATGCACTCTTGTTGTTGTTGATGGAGTCGTTCTGAATCGTCTGCTTCTGCTTTGCTTTCATTGTTGTGGACGACGAGAGCTCGTAGTCTGTGTCTAGCAGGAGTTGGACGCAGAACCATGCAAGGCCGGAAGACTCCTTTGCCATGCTGATGCTGAGACGTTAGGGCAGAAACTAAAAGCTGAAAGGCAAGCTGGAGCTATACAGTTTGTGTGCGGTATTCAATTTTCTTCATCAGAATTCTGTTTGTGAAGGAATAAAAACGGATAAGTCAACTATTTTTTTTTAAAAAAAAGTAAGAAACACTTACTTCGATTAGACATAAAAGGAAAATAAATACAGCTGAAACCGTAAACTCGTCTGCAACACCTTCGTTCATCTGTCCAGGTCATAGAGGTGGCTGTGAAATAATCAGTGACGTTGTTACTTCAATTTGGAAAGAAAAACGGTAAAAATGCGGGTGTAGGATGAATACAATAGATAAAAAAAATTCTGTTTAAACCGAGTTGACTTACAGATATAAAATCTTCCAATCCAGTCCTTGATACACTCTGCTGTCAGCCCCCTTTCATCCAAATCCGCTTTCATTAGAGCGTCCAAAAACGACGTAAAGCAGATGCTCGAAACCTTGATTGTCGTCGTCGTAATAAAATTAGAGATAAAATTGGCATCGTTTGTAAAGCCAGAGTTGGTGGTGTGATAACATACGACGGAGGAGGGTTCGAATCGATGACGAAGAAGAAGACGACCTCTGGTAGAGAGAAGTCTTCGGTATCGTCCATGTCGTCTTTTGAGCTTGAGTCGATGTCTTGTTCAACGGTGATGTTAGCTAAGGGGGACGATACCCGGTCGCGTTCTTCTTGACCGGTCATTTCACGTACGAGATTGAATAGGTCGGAAATGATGAAGAGGTGGTCGGTTCGTGAACTTCCTCGGCGAGAGTGGACATAATTTTGGCTGCAAATGTGTTTGTTTTAGGCGGATTTCTCATTAATACTTTGATCCAACCTACCGATATCTAATTTTGATTTTCAGGAGAAAGACGATAATAAGGACACCAGAAATGTCCCTACATGAGTAGCGCCGCGAGACCTGGTAGCGGCAAAGCTTCTAGTCTATGTTGGGCGAGCAACGAAAAAGATCGAGGGGCAAGAATCATGGCAGTTGGATGTCTGCAGCTGCTAATTAGATAAAATCACATTAAATCAACAAGTCAGAAATACCTTGACGAGCAGGTGACATTCCTTCTTCCATCTTCCACACCCAGAAGCAGCGCACGACGTGTCGCCAGTCTGAAGACCTCAGGACCGTGACGTCCGTGCAAGGACTAATTCCCTGCTCCTTTCCACCATCATGAACACTTGGATAGAGTCTTTGTAGCATCGATGGACACCATGTAAAAATGTGGTTATAAATATTGAGAGTTGATGGTGGATGAATGATTGAGATATAGAAGTTGCGGAGGATGGTGTAAGAGCGTTGATTGCCAACGGCAGTTCGGGCCGGTATAACTTGAGCTTCGCCGCTCACGCTTTCAATGTGGTTCTGTCAAGCAAGTTGGAACACGGGTAGAGTCGAAACGTTAACCAGAAAACCCGTACGTGGATCGTTCTGCGGATTTTTGATTCATTCAAGCTTACTACAATTCTGCGAAATGAGAAATCTGTTATTTGAGTCGGAGTATGGTATATCAGCAAAGCAGGAGTGACCATAAATATGCCCTAGAACGAAAAATGTAAAGGTTGTCTGAGGAAAATAGAACGACACCAAAGATGAAATAGTTGAGTAAATCATCAGTAGATAGGTAAGTGAGCCAACACGCTAATCCAAATGCTCCAAAATTCGCCTGCCACGTTTGGAACGAGGAACATCACTGTCATCAGCCCTATCTTGAGCCTGCCGCTTTTTTCTAACCTCACCACCAGCCTGACGACTTGGAAGCTTCTCCTGGACAATATCTCGTGCACGAGACAGTATTTCAAGCATCCCCTTGTAAGTGAGAGAATTTGTGTCACTTGCCTGACGAGGAAAGCAAACTTTGATCAAATCTAGAACAAAGGGAGCAAAATCTGCCCAGTATTCTGAAAAACCTGGCAAGAGAAGTCTGGCTGCACGCTCCATCAAGCCAATCTTGAAGTTCGCAATGGCCCCATTGTCGTGCTCACCCCTGAAGAGCGAGAAAAACGGAGGGTCATTGGGTAATTGACTTATCGGGCGTTGTGAGTCTGGTCCATCCGTGAAGATGCAGGTATAGATGATAACATAAAGAATTGATTCGAGATCGTGGTAAGGCATGTGATCAAAGTCTTCCTCAGTGCTAGTGAGCACCTCAATGGCCATGAAAGTTGGAGTGCCCTGATTACATGTTTAAGAACAATGCACGGATAAAAATTTCAAACGCTCACTCTTCGACTTTTTCTATCAGTAGGCATATCATCATCTTCATGGCTGAGAGCACCGCCAGCAGACAAAGCATTTTCGGCCGCAGCATCTTTAAGAACAATGAATTCTGCATGATCAAAGTCAACGAGGAGGCCAGTCGTTTCATGCTCATTAACTCGGTGGAGCAGAATATTGTTCAAGCTAATGTCACGGTGAAGGATCCCTAGCTTGTTATATAGATAGCAATGAGCTACAAAAATTAAACAATGAGCGAACATCATTTAATTCGACAACGGCACAAACATACCATTAATAACATCGATAATGGCACTAATAAACTCCTTCTTGCTTCGAAATTTCGTGAGAGGTTCACCGACTGGCTTGCAGACAATACACCGGCGGACAAGGTGTACTGCAGATGAAACTAACCCAGCTCTATGGCGACTGGTGGTGTCCAGAATGCCATCGATCTTCACATCACCGCCACAGATCAGCGTTGGAAGGGAATTCTTGATGTTATCAGGCAAAGCCGACATCGCCGCAAGAAATTCGTGCTCAGACCCAATCTGATCTACCTGGACCCAGGAATCTTTCAATATCACTCGGCCACCATTATGTTTCACGATCCAAACTCGAGTACCTCGGGCGAACAGGAAGTCAAGAGAATAAATCATATTTTCGACTTTGAAACGCGTTTTGTCAACCGTGATTGCCGTAACATCGCCTGTGGACTCATTGACTTCATAGTTTGGGTCGAGCCCAATCTCTGAGACTGTTCCGAACATAAGGCCAGCGAGCGCCTTGAGGAACATCAATGCAACCACATGACCAGCTTTCATAAGTTGTATTTCTTGTGTCCGGAGTAGCCCTTCACGGTCGACCAATATAAGTGCCATTTCCCCACTGCCATTGAAATAAAGTGAGATCATGAAGCGCCGAGCTTGTTGACGTTGGAAACAGACAAGAGATTTGGTGATTGCAGAATGGAGAACTTGCTCGGGAGTTTTCTTCTCTGGTGTAACCTCAGCGGTGGCTTTTATAAAGGTCCAGGTGGCTGATGAATTACGATATGTTTGGAAACGGGAAATATAGTCGACGTCGAAAAGGACAAGGCCAGGTTTGTATGAAGAGAGTAAAAACATAGCCAGAATGTCTTCGGAGCAATGCGACCATGACCGTCGAACAGGTTTGCCGGTAACAAGGCTCATCGCTTGCGCCAGCTTGTTCATCCATGCACCTAGCACCTCCTCTGTAAAGTTTGTTGGAGTGTCACGGAACTCCTTTCCGTTCCAAACTCCAGGGGCCCTCAGTCTTTCTTCACCAAGTTCCGTCCACTGCAACTTCTTGAGAAGGTCGTCATCGACGCAGAATGGTAGACTTGATGGTGGAAAGATGAGGTCAATGAGTGTGGTGGGAACAGTATATGAGCTGCGATTGAGCCCATTTTGGAGTAAAACCGCAAGTTGAGGAGGCACGAGTGGTAGTGGAGGCGGTCGATCAATTGTTTGAGGTTGAGCTTGCTGTTCTGATGGACGGATGATCCCAACATTTGCTGGTTGTACAGCGTTCAAAAAGCAAGGGCGGCGGGGAAAAGTATCCCGTCCGGTACGTATGCCAGGAATGTCCATGATGGCTTGAGAAACGTATGCCAGCACGTCTTTTCTGCGTTTGTGATCCCTAGTGAACGATTTGGACCTGGCCGAGGGAAATCACCAAATATTTGTAAATCAAGTTGCAATCGATGGAACACTTCCGGACATATTTAGAAATTATGATGCAATATCCTTGCAACATTCAAGTATTTAAATTACATGCCAGTGTATTCGGAGAACTTACAGCAGGGGTTTATACAAGTTATTAACCAGGAATTTGATCATGGGTTCAATGGGTTGGCACCACTTCTCCACTTGGGATTCAGCCTGAGAGCAACAGCTCATTGAACGCCCGCTTTGTGTACAAAATAAGTGCTACAAATCCATGTTCTGAATCCTTGTCAAAATTTTAATCTTCTCCTCCAAGCTTGCCTCCAAGCCCTCCGCATCAACGACTCGATCAACGCAGCAGCTCGATTTTTCTCTGCAGATTCGCGTTGGCCTCATGGCCTTTATGTGTTGGAATATACAAAGGTTTGTTACGTTTGCTGTAAAATAATGTACTTAGGCGCGCATTGACGCGTCTTGTGTTGCCGAGGATTAGTACTTAAGTTGGTACCTGACTCAAGTTCCGGCCTTGTTTGTATAAGTACTGTAGACTAGAAATCTTGCACCTTAGCCCGTTTTTACGCTGAGGTGAGTACCATATACTTATTTTAAGTACCTACATGATACTAAATATAGCTCGTTGTTTATGACGCCTGGAATAACTTCAAATTCAATAAGTCCGATAACCATCGTGTCACAAATGTCACAGAACTTTTTATTTTTATCAACTACTTTTTGCCTAAAACGTTCGTGGAAGTTGGTATACCAGCACGCAGACCGATATTTGCATGCCAGACCTTGCCATTTTGCCAGTCATGTATGCCACTATCACTGTGTAGGTTGAATTCAGATGCCTCTTATGCAACCCACACGTCATGCATGCTAGACCATGCCTTTGGGTAGTAAGGGTTTCCAATAACTCAAATTGCCAGTGGTACGTTCCATCTTTTTTTTTTGCTCTTTACCATGGATTCCTGGAGGTCTATTTATTCCATGAGAAGTAGATGGCTTGCTTTCCCTGTGTGACCAAAACTTTATATGGGTGTGGTGGTTACGAATACCTCCGGCATTGAGGGCCTTCGTCCAGTATCGCAGTGTGTTGTGGACGGCGGTAGAGACCTCATCGTTTTGAATTTTTGCACTTCCATTCATGCCAAATGTGGGCAGGGCTATGCAACCCTTTGATGCCAACTCTGGCTTCTAGTCTATCTGTTAATCTACACCGAATACCTCTATTCCCATCCGAGGAATCCTAGGTGTGCTCACAAGAATATGGGCAATTTTCTAAGGGCCACAAGCCCACTCGTTGACGCGAGATTCATCGAATGACAGGCGACTTGTCAATGTGCAACGTCACCTAATGATTCGTTTGACCACCTTTCCGTTATTTTTCAATGAATTTTTGACAACTAATTGACTGTGATTTCGCTCCCTTTGCCATTCCGTTTCGATATACTTGATTCGTAGGCATTTGTCCTCCAGAGTTCTATGGGTTCCGTAATTGCTCTCCCCAGGTCTCTGATATCCAGACGCCATGTACGGGATCGTTGTATTGCCATACTTCAGAATCACAGGTCTACCAAATGATGCTGTCATTTTGTATCGTCTATTATCAGCGACACGCAATGACGTCGTTAAGGTACTTTTGGCAGAGTACCGCCCAAAGGGCACCGCAATCCAGCCGATTGGCATACCTGATTCCAAGAAGAATTGTACTGTATTGGATTGTTCCAAATGTACCGCTGGTTCGGCGTTGCGTACATTTCGACTGCTTATGAAACTTCGAGCATGCAATCGGTTTAAGGCTAGGCTAAATCATGACAGATGGGTAAAATCCTGAATGGGTATTGTAAATGGGTTGGAACATAGGAAAAGCAGGAGACGTCCAGCAGGGTACGACAAATTCAAGTCGAATGAAGAAAAAGGAGTATCAACCCAGTTGCCAAAGATTCCATTGCTCCGTGGAAGATCCCATATATCGCTCAGATCGAGAATAACCTTTCGAAAACAGTATCTTCTCCGAGCTCCCACCTCTCTTTTTCAACCTCAAGCTCTTTTCGAATCCCCCGTTCACTGACACCATCCCGAACAATCCCACCACATTCCTTCAACAAAAGAATGGCATCAATGATCCAGGTCTGACAATCGAAATTCGGGTCCAGTCGAACGACCTTGACTTCCCTCAACTTCTCTTTCAGCCACGTTCCAACAACATCAGACCTAATCTTCCCTATTTCAACGCCGCCACAGAGCTCGTTCGATTCTGCAAAGTCGTCGACGAATTTGTAATTGTAATGAAATGTGTCTATGTTGCCTGCGAGTTCGTAAACATGCGCGATATTTCTGTTGATGGGAGCTACGAGATTCCAGTGCTCTGTACGGCGAGGATGGCCGGTCAGGGTATGCTGAGCGATTATGAGAGGAATTGTGTCCTCGGACATTGTGGTCGGTCTTAATATGCCAGTAAGTCGAGTGAGGCTGTGAACCTACGAAAAGAGATAAGATTTTTTGCTCCTATGTTGATCACGTGGAGGAAGCTAAATTAGTGCGGCGGGTGGATGGATCTGTAGGGATTGTTGAACCTGCGAACAATCAGAGTGCCGACGTTCTTGCATTATAAACTATTAGATACACTTTTCTAACTTTGTCGAACGTTTCCTTAGTGTCGCACTGCTTACACTTATAGCACCACTTGTCTGCCAGTGCGTTCGAGACTAATTACATAACGGAACAAGAATCCTCGCACTGAAATGCCATCCTGCTGTCAGATCCCCAAAAAAGAAACAAAGAATACGATCCACAAAATTCAAGTCCTTGGTATTGAATTCAAGTCACATAGAAATTCCTATCATACTAATAGCCTCATTCTGAATCACGATCTCCGGGTCACCGCAGTGATAAAATCCAATCCGACTCTCAAATTCCCCGACAGGAAATTGTTCATTTGACTGAAAAGATCTTTGTTAATGGGTACAATGTCGATCGTTTCTCCCCTCTCGGCAGCCTGCAGATGAGGAATTGTGAGTCTGGCGGTTTGCTCGCCGATGAGAGAAACACTTGGAAGTGATTTTAATAACATAAGTTGAATATGATTCGGGAAACTCACTGATCCAGGCCTGGATAGGTTCCCAAATGCCTGCCTTTCCCACCTAAATCGTCACCCCAAGTTGCACTGTTTACATTGACCAGTCCATCACTTGGTCCGAAATACCTGGTAAATGGGAAGGTAGCCCTATGAACAGGAGTAAGAATATATCAAAATCAATCCAGAATAGATCCCGACCAGAATAGCAATGACTCTGAAGGGAAATCAATCATCCCAGCCCAGCTGAAGTATTGCACCTCTGGGTTGTATTTTCTTTTTTCATTGAAATGTTTTTGAAGGAAACCAAAGGTGAGATTATCGATTGCGCCCACGTGTTCGTTAATTATCTTGTCACTAGCAGCCTTTAATGCCAAGATTTCGCTGGAAAAGCCTAAACCGATAATATTACGAGCTATATGCGCAAACCCTAATGGCAACAGTCGTTATCTGGAACTTCTGAATATCTCAAGTGAACGTACAGTTGGTTGATTTCACAAGTGCTTGATCGGTGTCATCAAGTATTCTCAGCCCACGATGAGGTGTACCCTTGCAAAGATTACTAGTGAGACTTCAATTGAGGTATTAGTGACATATCCAACATACAAAAGTGGTCACCGTCTTGACTTTGAACTTCACGTTACCGTCAGTGTCAGTAGCCCTTGAGGCGATGTCACGGGCATTGAGTCCCCCCTACTCAGATATGTAATCAGGTGTCTGAATTATTGCAGAAATGCCTTACCATCGAGTGTCCGAATAGATGAACGGTCTTGCCAGAATATTTTTCATTGATGTCTTTGATGAGCTGGTCAGATCTTTTTGCAATGGTGTCGATAGGGGAAATTTCTAATATCATGTTCTCTATGCCATGTGTGTTGAGATAGTCTGCTACCGCTAGCCATGTGCCGGTGATCGACGGAATGTCCGCGAACCCGTGGATTAAGACGATTGGGAACTCAAGAATTTTAACTAAATGGTGGTATATTCTTTCAGTGACGGAAAGGGCTGCAGACAAGCAGGAAGGACGTACGCGGCATAAAGACAGGGACGCAAAGTCTAGAATGCTGTGGGATACAGTACTGTTACGACGACCTACATATATACGGTGACAGGCACTGAGTCAGATATCAGTATCTGCTCCTACATAACAAGGATCCGAAGGATTCAATTGACCGCAAACATTGCAATGTTGAATGAATGAATTCCGTATATCTTAGTTTGGGTTCGGTTGTAAATACCATTTGACAGCGTCTGGAACCCTATTTACAATGCATCATTCCTGGACAATGAGCCTGTCGCCGAAATGAATAGGCTACTCAATACAATGCCCTTCCTGTGTGCTTGCGGTCGGGATCTGGGCTCGTGCCAGTAACATAATGCCCGGAGAGATAACATGGGTAATTCTGCAAATGCTCATGTTTCTCCTTAAAGTTACGGAGACGTTGAAGCTGAACGAAGCCGGTTGAGAGGTAATTGGCGCTCAAAAGGATCCACGAAGATCAAAATTCAAATCAAAAAGATCGCCTCCAGATCGACAGCACAGCATTGGGTGTTCTGTGTGCTATATATAGATGTTCAAGCAGGAGCACCAACACGTCCATTTCTGGTTTCAAAGGGTGATAATAAAATAAAAAGCGAATGATTACCTCTTGGAACCATTTATGGGAAGCAGATATCCTTACATTCGGTAGTCGGGCGCTACCAAGGCGCTATACCTGTCGTTCTCAGGCTACTCAAGTTCTACTTCTACTACTTACCTCTCTGTGTCCCTACGTCAAACGCAAGTAGCGACGTTAACGCAACATCATAGACTTTACTCAAAGCATTATTTTCCAAGTCGTACTATATTGGCGGAACCCCATGTGGCGTTTCTAAACTACACGTAGATTTTATAGACGGCAGGCCCGGAATTTCGAGATATAGTGAAATGAGTCACATTGTGAATAATTGGCAAAGCTACCCTGGCGTCTATTCGTTCCCCTCAGAGCCGCGGAGAATGCCTTATTCAGTCAAATGGTTTGTAAGTAGACATTTCAACTTGTTGTCAACTCAGTGTTGAGTGACGCATATTTGAATTAGAGCCAACTTGAGGCCGCGTAGCATACGTAGTAGTATCCAAGACTAAAATGTCTCCAGAGAGTAAGTAGTATTTTAATGGCCATTGTGAATATGGCCATCTCTGTGGCGCAGGTGACAGGTGTCCAGTGTTATAATTAGCCTGTCGGGCGCTTATGAAGAGGCCGCAGACAAACACGAGCATATTTTTCCACTTCCCCCTGTCTTTCCGTCTTTTTCTCAGTCCACCACCACCCTTTACTTTCCTCGGGCTTAAAAACTCCTTAATTCGCCATGGTTCTCAATAACGTCAACCAGCTCTCAATTTCGCAAATCGCGATGTATGTTGCCACCTCGTTCACACATTTTCCTCAGCGAAGTTGAATACTCACTGGCATCTTGTTTAGAACAGGTTGTCTACGGAATCGTTTGTTGCAAACGGGCGATATTCACGACCCGCAGGGCCTTCGACTCGCCATGCTAGTATGTCAATGTTGACCCCTCTGCTTTAAACTGACATCACCATTGGATGTCAAATGGATCAGCCAGTGATTTCCTACATTGTTGACTTCGATGGTTCACCTTCTTCTCGTCATCCATACCTTCAATACTCATATCTTTGTAGGCACACAGCCCCCATTCGACGAGCCACAATCACTTCCCTTGGAAATCGCACCTATATTGCCACTCGAGCGATTTTCTGTGCTCCTATTTTGTGGGTTCTATTCCCCTTTCTGATACCAGATTCTAAGACGTCGTTTCAGAGTAGTTCTTGGCGTTGTCATCGCAGAGGGCGCAAGGCCTAGAGAGTCGGGTATATCTCTCGCCCTCTGAACGAATAGTCATTGAGTGATCAGAGTATATTTGGTGTCTGTAAATCTTCTTTTTTTCCCCTCAATCCCCACTAACATATCATTCAGCACTTCTCGTAGTTATCAAGGTGCAAAGACGCGTTTTTTTGGTTATGTTACACATTGAAGTGAACTACCCTTATTCGGCCTCGGCCATGATTGGATATGCATCTTCTATGAGCGCCTCTACCCCACTGCGGGTAAGCATGAGCTCCAAAGTTCAGGTTGTAAGGTGTCTCCACCCTAATTCGGCTTTGGCCATGAACGGGCAGACCCTTTCCTGAACTTTGTGTGTGCATTCAATGTCATGCCTTGTAGAATGGTTTGTCAGCATTCTTTCCCTTTCTCTATCACCACTAATATATCGTCTTTCAGTACTTCGCCGTGTGTCGAAAGGACGGGTGGTCAGCATAGGGCATTGGTTGGTTAGGCGGGTCTTCTTGAATGTGCCACGCATGAAGTGCCTCGGCCTTTATTCGGCCTTGGCCATGATTGGGCATGCACTTGTTATGGAGCGCCTCTACCCCATTGTGGGCACGCATGAGCTCCGGAGTTCAGTTTCTAAGGCGTCTCCACCCTAATTCGGCTTTGGCCATGAACGGGTAGACCCTTTTCTGAACTTTGCGTGTGTGCTTTCATTGACAGATCGATTGCCTTCCATTCCATGCCCTGTGCTGCTACTATGCCATGGCTCGATGGTATAGGTAGAATACAACCTGTCTACTGATCGTTCAACAATTCAATTTTTTTTCTCGATTTGATTGTCCTTCCAAAGGGTCAGCATACAGCAGGCTAAACCTGAGTTGTACTTTGGACCCAAGTATATTGATCGACGTTTCGGTTGAGATGAGGCATCGATGATTAGCAATCGTCGTTAGACACGATGCCGTCGCATATCGACTCGATGACACTGTCGCACGACACTTTGGGTGAGAGATCGTATTCCCTGTACCTATACGAAGAGCTCCTGACGAATGCTCAGTTAGGCCGACTCATCCGTGTATCTTGGTCTCCGGCAATTTCCCTGTCTGATTCCAAATGTTCGCCCGGACGAGACTCAATTGAGCGCTACTCATAGCCTTGTGGCCGATCCACGAGGCATCCATATGGAATCATTTGCCCGGGTCGTTCACTTCATGTACTACCTTTTGGACGATGCTCTCCAAAGCGAAGGTTATCTTTCACCTCAAGAGATGGGCGAAATCAGCACGTCTGAACACACAGGTGACCGAGCAGGCGGTGGATTCTCATTCACGACCTCCGCCCATGCTTGAGCATCCCTCATTCGAGCAGAGCATTGTCACAGATCCCGACCTTCAACCTTATCTTGATCTTCTCGCCTTAAAGCAGAATGATCCAACCCCTACAACTCCTAGTAGCCCACTTTTCCTACCTGAGCTCAAGCAGAGCAGGGTGACAAATCCTGACCCGGGCATTCAACCGGACCTTGACGTTCTCGCCTCAGCGCGGAAAGGTTCAATCCCTCTACCCACAACTGGCCCACGTCTCCCACCTGAGCTCGAGCATCTCATCTTCGAGTATGCAGCTCGCACACACCGTAGAACAATTCCCACACTTATGTGTGTTGCTTCCCGAGTTAAGCAATGGTAAGG
>JAIUJM010000159.1:0-23908 GCA_026262225.1 Inosperma sp. D86
ATAGAGGTGTTGCATGTCGATTCTTGGGGTATCCTGGAGGTAGGGGTAACTACAAGCTTCAGGATGCCACATCGCAGAGGGTGTTTGTTCACGTGATGTCTTCCACACTGTACACTGCTGATTGTGGAGGAGGATATTCAGCTCTTTGATGCACTCAGCAATGACAGTGAGCAGCTAAAGACTGACTCCATATCAGATTCCTCAGCAAGTCAACAGTCCACGATTAATGAACCCACAATCAGCGGACTGCAATCCAGGCTTGGCAAGTCAAGAGTCCACAATCAATAAACCCACAATCAGCAGACCGCAATCCAGGAATGCTGATTCCATTACCTCCATTAATCAAAATACTTCTGCTCCACCACATAGGTCAACTCGTATCTCACAGCCCTCAAATGCTATACTTGAGTCCAGAGACTATCAAGAATGAGAGAATACTGTTGGAATAGGAAATGCCGAGCAAACTGAACACAAAGTCCAGAACATTCGGGACCGTGCCAAGCACGAGCGCGCTTCAGGATTCTTATTGCGCTTCATGTTCTATTTCTTATGTTGCCTATTATAGATAGTAGTATTCTACATTTGGTAGATACATAGATATGCAGTTGTATATACTGTATGTATGTATATGACCAGTTGAATCTCGACTTAGACAACTATATTGCGTGTATGACAGAAACTAAGGCATCTCACCATATCTCCCACTCATACAATCATGTGATAGCCACTGATCCTGAAAGATGGATAATACCTATGGAGGTTGAAATGGAGATGCTCAAGAAGAAACATATCTGGGATCTGGTAAGAGCTCCTGAAGGAGCAAACATTATGGATTCGATGTGGGTCTACAACATAAAGTGGGACAGAGAAGGGAATAGGATCAAAGACAAGGCAAGGTTAGTAGGTAAAGGATACACACAACAACTTGGGGTCGACTACAATGAAACTTGGGCTGGTGTCACCTGCCTCAAGTCTGTCAGGATGGCTGCAGCAATTGCTGTGAAACTTGATCTCAAACTATGGCGCATTGACTTTTTTAGGGCCTATCTGAACAGCCTGACAAAGGAGGACATCTACATGAAGCAACCTGAAGGCTTTGTCAAACCTGGTTTGGAGGACCATATATGCAAACTCACTTACACAGTTTATGGAATGATGCAAGGGGCTCACAATTGGTACAAGACACTCATGGAGACGTACAACAAACTAGGATATGTTACTTCTCGTGCTGATCCCTGTGTTTGATACAAATGTGCAGGTGGTGGTTATACAATCACTGACACCTATACAGACGATGTCTGTGGAGCTTCAAAGTCAGACAAGGAAATAGAGGAGAGAAAGGATGAGATGGGGAAGGAAGGGGAGATCAGGGACATGGGGGAGAATGAGTATTTTCTAGAAATGTGTGTTCAACAAGATCTGGAAGCAGGCACAATTCAGCTCTCCCAATGCCTATACTGGAAGCATATTATAGACTGTTTCCAACTGAACCACATAACACTCCAAAATACCCCCCCTCCCTGTTGGAATCGTGCTTGACAATGATATGTCTCTGAAAACGGACTCAGAGAAGTGAGAGATGCGAGGGAAATCATATTGACCAGTCCTCAGGTCAATAATGTGGGGCCAACTTGCCACTTGGCCTGACCTATCATTCGCAGTATCCCTACTCTCATGGTTTCAATCAAATCCTGGAATCAAATATTGGAAGACGCTCATTCACATTGTAGGGTACATCAAGAACACTATTGACTATGGCCTTACCTACTCCTGCGATGCTGAGCTTATCCCACTTGCCTATGTTGATGCTGATTATAGAGGGTGTTGTGATACTAGGAGGTCGACTTCTGGATATGTCTTTACTATAGGAGGAGGACCTGTCACTTGGAGTAGTAAGCACCAGGCCACTGTTGCTTTCTCCACAGTCAAAGCTGAATATGTTGTGATATCTCGTTGTGCGCAACAGATGGTATGGATACAATCCTGGCTTCATGAGGTTGATATTGGATATGATGTCCCAGGGATCATCAAGGGTGATAGTGGAGGAGCCATTGCATTGACAAAGAACATGAGGGACTATAGGAAGGTCAAGCACATTGACATCCGTCATCATTATATTCAAGAGCTGGTAGCTTTGGGAAACATTGCTGTTGAGAAGATCTCTTCTGCCAAGAATGTTGCGGACATGTTTATCAAGTCCCTTGCCTGGGACCATCACCATTGTTTCCTCTGGAAACTCAACATTGGGTGAGCTCTCTATGCTCATGGGGAAGTATTGAAATATGATCATATCAAACTCCTATCTATTCAGTACACATACACCTTCTCTGAATCTACTATTTATATACTATTTGTGATATCTTATGATTCTCGTCCTTTGATTCTCCTTTCTTACTCTCTCTCATCAGCGGAAATGCAGATCTATTATAAGCTACTAAAAGGCATTATCACTCCTTAAAATCTGTCATAAGGACCACAAGAATTATGCTATATTATAAGGTGTCTCAAAATGGATGGGACCCATATAAGGTATTATAATAATTAGCAAACTGATAAGTCTGGTGTACCATATAATAATGGATAGGCTTGTGCAAACGACATACCTTGTGATCCTTATAACAATCCCATCCATTTTGAGGTCTGTGGACATTATATGGATCCTGAGGCATCATAAGCATGGCTAGGCATTGTATTCACTTATAATTGCAGTCATTTCAATTCAATGGTAATATACTGTATTGCACTTCATAGTACAGTGACAATCATAGCATGTATCCAATGCAGTCAGGAAAGGGGGAAATGATCAATATATGCGGATGAGAAACAAGGTCAAGCATGGATAAGTGGATGCAGGATACGTATCTGAACACTACGAGAGTACATAAACAGGATATGAGCATGAGCCATAGACATGAATACAATACTTTTGACGCACCATCCAGTAAGCCATCGACGAACTATGCAATTTGGAAGGGCACATCGGCTCAGGCTAATAAAAGACAATGCGTTAGATATATGTCCCAGTTATGGCAAGGGTCATTACTCACATGTTATTCCAACCGCTGTTGGGTAGTAGCAACCTTGACTTGCCAGTGTACAACGCCAGGGTTGGATATATGCGTGAGATATTAAGTAGATTGAAATCTGGAGCGTAGACTTACTACTGAGGTGATACGTTTGGTTCAGCGTAAGAAGGCCCCAGTTGCGAACTGCAATTTTATAAGAGGTAAAGTCATGGAAGGGAAGAAAGGGACTTGGTTGAAATCGAACGTTGAAAGGTACCTTTTAATATATGGGGTCGTTCGGTTTATTCCGGGATAGAATCATGTGATTGATGTGGATGCGTCAACAATGAACATCGATGGAACCGTCTATGAATATATGACTGCTCATCGCGTTGCAACCCTTTCCACCACCATCAACCACCACGACTGTCACCAACCAATACTGTCACCAATGACGATGGTTGCAACAGCACAGCCATGACAGGACAATGCGAAATGACATGTTCTTTTAAATATATTCCATCACTGTCCAGATACTAACTAACCGACTGCAGAACAATGTAACGAGGAAGTTTTCAGAGTTCCTGCCTTCCTCGTCACATAGAAAGCAAGCCCGCCAAACCTGGGGCCCAGGTGTGGGTTGGGGCGGTGACTCTCACTCAACCCACACCCGCCCCACCCGTACCCAGCTACCGACGTGGGTTCACAAACCCATGACGAGCACTAAGGGGGCAGGCAACAAAGGTGATGGCGATGAGGACAAAGGTGAGATGATGAAAAAACCTTGAAGCTGTCAGTGATGAGCAGATGAAGGCGCGACGACTGAAGGGAAACCTGATGGCCTGGGGATTTACTCAATTACTGCGCTCAGCACTCGATTTGTGTGCATATTTATAATATTCATAAAAGAGTCTTGACTACTCACAATTGTGAATAAGTATTACAGCAACCATACAATACAAGCATAATACTTGTGCTATCTCATATGAGGGCCACAAAAGTCTTTCTCTATGTTACCACTTATGTATAATAATTATAGGGTCCTCAAGAGGGGGCATAATATTTCCTTCACTGTGTGAGGCTTTTGGAATACTTTTAATAGGCTGACGATATACTATGAGGCTCATCGATGCCGTGCAAGGTGACCGCAAGGCATGTGATGCCTTATAAGGCTTACAACGCGCGAGCATTTTCGCTGATGCTATATTTACATTATTATCATAACAAACCACCCTCAGTCATTTACCATCATACTGACTGGAGTGAGTCATGTTTATATCTTACTTATATTAGCCTAACTTATGTTCTACTACCATAGTTAACTTTGTTCTACAACAGGTTAGTACTACAGGAATATACCAAGTCATTTACCATTGTACCGACTGGGTTAACTTTGTTCTACAACATATTTTGGCAGGGAGCCCCTGCCAATAATACATGTCTGGGGTTCAACTACAATTTTTTTCATGTATAACTAGCTATTGCAGTTCTTAAAGTATATAAATTATCATAGAAGTCATAAATTTTAAGATTGTAAGCTCTGCTGTGAGTCCAGGAAGCTGTTACAATACCACTTAGTCCTTGCTTAGCCTAATTCTTATAGCAAAAAGGATGAATTTTTTTGCTCTGTCACTGACCTAATTTTCATATTCCAGATACAAGAATACCATTTTGTGGTCATTTGCTATTTCTGCTTGATGCCAGAATTTTTTTTCATCACATGGACACTCTGAGTAATTTCTCTTTGGAGAAGCATAGCTATCTGGTCAAATATTACACTATTCTAACTACAAAAAGCTTGCCAGAGTGTAGGAAACATCTTAAAATACTGTATTAAAACAATCAATTTTGCACCCCTTGTGACCTGTGATCAAACCACTGAAATGGAAATTTCAGCAAAAGGAGTGGGACAGTGTGACATTTATGCTGAATTGGCAATAGGAAGCTGCCAAAGGTGACTGGCCCGACAGTCATTATGTAGAAAATTCAGCATTTAAATGTGGGACAGGTGATATATGTGACATTTCAGCAAATTTGGGATCACTGTGATGTGTGACTGCAAAATTGATTGTTTTAGTACAGTATCAGAAACCTGCTTTGCTGCAGGCAACCTGAGGTGGTAGTCTTAGAAATTGACAAAATGATTGAGGAACCAGTTGGGAACCAGTTGCGATTTCAGTTCATCAGGAGAACAAACAGATATAAATGTCACACTTTTGGAATGGTCATTGCCCATCTCCATACACTCTGGGGAGAAATGGATAAATACAGTGGGAAAATACACCAAAAAGGTGTAAGTAAATAATTAATTTTTAGATAGAGTAAGGATACATGAAAATGTACTAGAACAATAGAAATTAGGAAGTAAATTTTTAACTCGCTAACAGACAAAAGAAAATATGTAATTTTTCAACTGAGTACATTACTTATGTGCATGGTTGGAAAATACATTATGCCAGATTTCCATATTTGGAAATTCTGGTACTCCATATAGCAATCTCAGTCCTCCATATGGAAATCCAGTGTAATGTATTTTCCAACCGTGCACATAAGTAATGTACCCAGTTGAAAAATTACATATTTTCTTTTGTCTGTTATCAAGTTAAAAATTTACTTCCTAATTTCTATTGTTCTAGTACATTTTCATGTATCCTTATCCCAAGGGGGCACTGGGATTGAAAAAAAAGACCTGGGGTTGATTTTTTTTTAAGGCCACCTCCAGCTAGACTAACTGACTATGTAATCAGGCACATATCCAAATATAGTAATATTCTGAACTCCGCTCAAAATATCCACTCATTTAACAACTCATAAAGGCCATCTATGTAAAAATACATATAGATTGTTTCAATAAAATACTAATAGCAATAATACAATATGTTGAAAATTGTGTTAATAAGGTCATGCTTATCTTCAAGCCAATAAAGAAATTTTGTGACATGCTAGAGACTGCAGAAGAATACTTATATTGGACTTATATTTAGTCTAAACTATGCATTAATACAGTAATATATTTATTTTTCACTCTCTTTGGCTAAAAATAACTTCAAATAGTATTCTAAGATATAGAAAATGGGCCAAATTGCTCATCTGAGCCCCAAATATAGGGGCTCCAAAATTTTTTTTGCAACTTTTGACTGGACTAACTAACCGGGGTCTGGTCCAGGATTCTAATCCCGGTGCCCCCTTGCCTTACCGGCTCGATACTCATGCTAGTGGCAGATACCGACTCTGATACTCGGAGGCTCGGCACTTAGGTAATTGAGTCCCACCTCTAGTGGCTCTCAACAAATTTGACATCTAGCTATGTCCCAGGTCTATTCTGACCGAAATTTTTGCACCTGTATAAAATTGTACATGTCAATAGTATGAATCTATTTTGTTTCTCAAGTTAATCCTTGCTCATTCATGGAACTACCTTACATTCAACATGTATTTTACCCTTGTATCCTTTCTTTTTCACCAGACTTTGTATTATTTAATGTAACTTACAGAGAATACTTATACATAATTACACTCTAAACATCAATTATTAATATAATTGGCCTGCATCCAGCACACTGTAGGTGCCAGCAATATGAAAATGACAAAGCTTGAACCGTGCGTGCTAAATTCGGCAACTTCCAAAGGGACTTCAAAGACGCGCATTGAAGCGCGTCCCTGCACGATGCGACGTGGTATTAGTTTCCGGATGGCCCGTTATAAAAAATCTAAGCGAGTATCAGCTATCTAAGCGAGTATCTGACGCCACGGGCCCAAAAAAGGAAAAATACCTGGGAAAACTTCCAAACAGGGCTGCTGATAGCGACAATTGCAATCATTTTTCCCATTTTCGTTAGCTCACAATTGTGCCGGTGACAGCTGCTGTATGAGCGCACCGAAATAGTGTCAATAGGTGCTCCCAATAAATGTAATAATCCTTCCCTTTCTTTCTTCTTTTTTCTCTTTCCTTTTTTGGGATTTTATTTTATTTTATTTTAATTTTTAATATTCTTGCCACTAGCATCAGTATCGAGCCGCCTTACCCTATCTAAAAATTAATTATTTACTTACACCTTTTTGGTGTATTTTCCCACTGTATTTATCCATTTCTACCCGGAGTGATATTGGGTGCGGATCGATTGTTGATCGTCGTTACACTCTTAACACTCTAACCTTTTGCAAAAGGGCTCTAACACTGTAACAGTACATATCATAATTTCCTGAGTCGCGAATTGTATCACAAACTTGTCCATTTAATGGATGAACCTGGCCTTTCGACTTCCATCCGACCTCTAACAGATGCGACTGTCACAGTGCGTGTCATAAAGTCATTCAGATATAGAACAGAAAAAAATCTCGTGCTTCATCATGTTGACCTCACCAAAACAACCGTGGACAAGTTGAAGGAAATATCAAGACAAGGTGCTATTCACTACTTTGAAATGTTGTCCATGCTTACCACCTAATCAGCAATATCAACAGAGCCTGGTTGGAGGTCTTTTCGTACAGTAACTCTAGGTGATTACTTTTTGCGCTCAAATGATTAACCGATGTGCTGATCTCGGTCGAAAAGATACTCTCAAGTTGTATATGAAAGCGCATGGTGCGAAGGTATATAAAGCGTGTTTTATTCTTTGTGCTCTATGACATGCCGCACAGACCTCGAATCTCATCATTAATCTTGACCATGACGAGTGGATCCTCGGAAACGGTACACAGACTCTTGCTGAGCTTGATTTCGGTTCGTCACCCGTCCTGCGAATTCCTGCCCAAGTTCAGAGACCACCCCATCAGAGAACGAGACAGAAGTTAGTCTTTTTAATCGCAGAGACTATGAAGAGTTCAAACTCAATCCCGAGGTGCTTCTTATTCATTTCTGGCTCACGTCTGACCATCGATAACTAAAAATCCAGACCAGTTGGGATGATTGATTAATGCAGATATATTACGTGGATGTAACAAGCATGGAATCTAACGCTGTAATGCTAGAAATTGAGCTTAATGAGAGAAAATGTCCAAGATCATGATAAGCGAACTCTACTGGTTCGCACACTGCACGCGGGGTTCATCACGATCTTCATCCATTGCGTCCTCACGAGTAGGTCCTCTTGCGTGGGTATCAACATCAGCTAAAGTCACCTCTTCCAGGAGGACTTGTTTTTCAAATGTCTCCATAGGTTTGCGCGGCGGCAGGGCTCGTTCTAACATGGGGATAGCGGCAGGCTCGATGGTGACAGGGAACTTCACATTAAGTTTGATGAAGAGATCACCCGGTTCGTGGTGCCGTTGTGAGGGCATTCCTTGGCCATGAATAACCTTAAGATCACCTTCACGAAAGTTAAGGAATATATCATAGAAAAACAATAGGTTGGTACACACCATGTTTGACCACTTCTCCTGGCTCAATCTTCACAACAAGGGCTCGGTCATCCAGATGCCGTATGGCAAATTGTCCTCCACCGAGTGCGGTCAAAAGATCAACCTCAACTTCTATTACTAGGTCATTGTCCTGCCGACGGAACCGATCATGAGGTTTCTCCTCAATTACAATAACGACATCTCCTGGCTCCGACGACGGGGCCTGATCACTTTCGCCTCTGAATGTGATGGTCTGTCCGCCCTTCATGCCTTTGTCGATATGGACGTCTAGGAACTTCTTATCGGGAAGGACTTTCTTTCCCTTGCATTGTGTACAACGATCTTTGTGATTGATAATCTCCCCGGTGCCAGCGCATTCATCGCAAGGGGATTGGATCTGCTGAATCATGGGACCCATTTGGCGTAGCTGAACCTTGACACCACGACCGTTGCATATGGTGCACGTCCGTACGGCGCCCTCCTTACCGCCCTTGCCCTTGCACTTTGAACATATGATATTCCTGGTAAGTGCGAGCTTGGTCGTTTTGCCCTTGTAGAGATCTTCAAGTGAAACATTGACACGATGCACGAGATCCTTGGTCTTGCGAGGACCTTGCTGGCGAGGACCACCAAAGAAACCACCAGCACCGCCGAAGAGTTGGCTGAATAGATCCTGACGAAGTTTCAATGGTCGGCATGGTCACTATTGACATTATCAGGTTGAGACATATACCTGAGGGTCCATTCCGCCTTGGTCTGAGAGACCAGCTTCACCCCTTGTGTCGTATATACTCCGTTTTTCCGGATCTGACAGTACTTCATAACTGGAATGCGTGAGCAGAAGCTATGTGGAGGGAAAAAAAACAATAGACCCACGCATGTGTCACCTCCTTGAATAATTCTGGATCACCCCCCTTGTCTGGGTGCAACTTGAGCGCTCTAAGAAGGAACATATTACGGTGGTCATGTTGTTGTAAAAGAATATGGTACACACTTCTTTCGATAAGCCTTCTTGAGATCGGATTCAGATGCATTTGGGGAGACATCAAGAAGATCGTAAAATTTTCTGTAGACATGAGTACGATGTGCGGATTGGCAACAAAAGACAAAATAACGTACGTTTCACGAACCATGGTATGGAAGAACAAGTGCACAGCCAAACTGAAGTTTGGCGCGCTTATGAACAAAAAAAAAGAGGATCATTCTACAACCTTCTACACACTTGACTAATTTGGAAATCTCTCATGTTCTGAATTCAGCAACCACATCAGTTATGGAGAATGTGACATCTTCAGAGGACATTCGCAGAGATCCAAGGTCCCTCACTACCCTTCCAGAAATTTTGTCATGTCTGTCCGCATTCCAGTCAGAGGAGGCAGAGCTCTCGAGCTCTCTAGCTGAATTGCTCAAAGCTCGAGACCCTATCATTTCTTCTTTGCAGCGGTTACAAACTCTGGTCCCACATCTGGATGGCCTTCTTGTGGACGCAACCATCTTGACCAACAAGGTCTCAAACACTGCCAAAACAGCAGAAAGAGTAGGAAGCAAGGTCCGCTCTCTGGATGAAGAGATGAAACGCGTCAGGGAGGCAGGAGATCGTGTTGGCCAGGTTATGGACATGAAGGTGTGTTAAATATTTCTATCCCCTTTGCAGATACCCATTATTTACCACCTCTTAGTCGTCATTTTTGGAATTCCAAGCTTCAATCGAAAGTCAAGACTGGGAATCAGCGACTAGACATTGTGCTAGAGCCATGTCGTTGCCCCCCGAGGTTATTTCAGGTCGATTCGCGGAGAGTGTGGTTGTTCGTTCTCGTCACTCTTCATTTTATTTCGCTTATGTCTGACTTCTCGAAGCCAACGACAGAAAACCATCTACCTCCAACCCAAACCTTACAAGCTGCTAGAGAAAAGTTGTTGGATGTATTTCGTAAATCCTTTGAGGAGGCTTCCCGTGCTCGGGACTCCAATGCAACAAGCCGATTTTTCAAATTGTTTCCTGCTATTGGTTGGGAAACGGAGGGGCTCGAAACCTATGCAAATTTCGTGGTAGAACTTGTCAAGGTGAAGGCACCAACAAGCGTTAAAAGTAAGGGTGACTTTGCCGCGGGGTAATTAACATCCTCATCCAATCCCGACAGCGTCATCTCCTCTGTATTACATCACGGCATTGACTACACTCTTCGAGGGGATTGCCATGATAGTCGATCAGCATCAACCGGTCGTCGAGAAGTACTACGGACAAGGTAAAATGAAGAGCGTAGTTATACGATTGCTAGATGAATGTGATCGAGTAACAACCACCCTGACAAATGGCTGGGAAGAAGATAGGTCTATGCAACGAAAGGCATTTCTTCCATTTTCATCTTTCGCCGTTTGCATGGCTTACAGATAAAACATAGTTGACAGAAGCAATTAACAATCCCCCGCATCCCCTGTATTCATCAAATCCACCCAGAAAACAACACTCTCCAGACGACACAGCAGTAGACCCAAGAGAAATAGACAAAGTACTTTCGGAGGTAGCAGGAATGATAGGGCGATGGCATTTGTTCAAGAAATTTCTTTCTGATGCTCTAAAGGTAATGGACATTCCTTCATGTCAGCTAATCGTCTTCTTTATCTTCGGTAGGAGGATACTGAAAGCGATGAGAACCCTACTGGTCGAGATGACAAACCCTCGGAACCCAACATAACAGCGAATACAAAGTCCGAACAACTCTTTCAGGAGATAACGGACAAATATTATACGCCCTTGGAAATCTGGTATACCCGAATTGCCATAGACAAGGTTTTTGTAGCATTATAATCGGTTTACAAGCCCTAATCAACACAACGTTCCAGGCACATAGGATGGCCATTCCTGACCTGTTACAGTCCCCAATCGTATCAACGGCCCCAGACGACGTCTTTTATATTCTCAAATCCGTGATTACCAGAGTGTTAACGACCGGATCACTTTATGGACTTGATCAGACCCTACCACAACTACGGGACGTCTTCGACCGTGACTATGTCGGCGTGATCAAACGGAAGATGGAAGATGTTTACCGAAATGCAGGTCCCATAGCTTCTACAGCACGACCTGATAGAGTAGAGAAGGAAAACCGTGTAGCATTCATAGTAAGCATCGGTTCCAAAGTTGGGTTTTTGCTACTAAGCAAACCATACATATTCATGATAGGTGCAATTGAATGATCTTGATGTTTCAGGCTCACATCTGGAGCGAATTGCCCACGATTTTGTTGAAAGCCCTCTGATCGGCCAGCATTTCTCTGAACAAGACCAATCACTCGTGAAGGACAGGTTATCCTCATTTGTTAATCTGAGTATCAGACTGAAGTCAGCGCTGAGAGTGAGTGCCGCATAGTATTTTTCTTACTTTCGACATCCATATTTCTCAAGTCTGGCGTTGAGCAACTCTTCAATCAACTACTACGGCCAAAGTTGCGGAATTTCGTGCTAGATATGTATAAGGATGTTTCCTATGTCTTGGACGACGATGGATACGCAGCAGCAGACTATCAGGATCTGGTTCGAAAGAGGTTTGTTAAGGCATGGGAATCTACTGTGGAGGGCTATAAAGTGTGTCCCTCACGAGTTGTGTTTTCTATAATCTGACCAAGGCGTGTAACTAGGACACACTTTCAGAAAACAACCATCGCCTATTTTCTAGTTTGGTGCTAGATGTTCTTTTGAAGCCTTGGGAGAAATATGTTATGAGCCTGAAATATTCAGAAGTGTGTTGTGATCAATGTTGTAAAAATATTAAAGCTGACCAGCAGGCAAGCTGGGCGCTGTGCGATTCGACCGTGATTTGAGAGCCATTATTGCTTACTTGGCTTTGCAAACCCCCTTTGGGGACGTACGAGAAAAATTCTTGCGAATGCAACAGATTTCTACATTACTGAATTTGGACGCTGTATGTGATGTGTTCATCCAGTTAATGTTATGGAACTTACTGTTCGTAAAAGGAGGAAGATGTTGACGAATTCTATAATGGCTCTGGTATATCCTGGAAAATTGGCCCACATGAAGCACGGTCAATAGCAAGCCTGAAGATGTGATTATAGTAGTACAATGTTAAGGGATATAATGTTTCTCATCCTCGCCGAAGTGCATCAAGCCTTGCTTGCAATTCATCTTCATCTGACATAGGCTTGTGTGTTAAGGAATCGCCAGCAAAGTGGCTGACAGAGGATGGTCCTCCACTAGATTCACCCACAGCAACTGCATGTTTGTTGGCAAAAGGTGAAGTCTTCACCGCGATCCCAGTTGGCGCGTCCGTTAACTGAGCATGTTGTAAGTTGAATAACTTGGGAATGGGAATGTCCGCTCACTTGCTGTGATAAATCCACACCAATTTCGTCCAAGACTTCCTTCAGAATCTTGTCGCCTTCTTCTTCCTCATCCTCTTCAGCATCCATGGCATCATCCACTGCATCGGACATCATTTCCTCTTTCATATACATCATCGCGTTCTCTTTCTCGAACTCATTCATTATCCGCTGAATCGCAGGAAGGTTGAGACCACGATTCATGGCTCCCATTGCCTGGGTATTGTTCTCAACAATCAGATGTTATTGAAAATGAGTTTATCGACTTACTCTTGTGGCACCTCGCATTGCTTCTGCCATTTGTTGATTACTCCTAAGAGTCTGTATCCGTAGGCTGACAGCTTGGAGCTGTGTGCGCATTTGGTAGAATTTATGTATGTATCGACGCGTTCGAACGAGGTCCTTTGCCATCACTTTGCAAGCATTCTGGATAAATGTTGGTATACAAGTAACAATGAAACAAATCGAAACGAACAAGTTGGCCAGCTTTGGCACTCTTTTTTATGTCGATGACCAGTTTCTTTTCGCTTTGCTCTAACTTTGCCCGTTCGCGGTCAAGTTCGCGCTGCGCCTTCGTAAGGGACCTCTGATGTTGTCGAAGTCGTTCTGCAGGTGTCACTGTGCGGCCAAAGAGGGTTTCCTATCACATTTCACGGAATTGTAGCCGAAATCTTCACGAAATCACTCACAATGATATTCATGGCAATATCGGAAATCTTTCCTGACTGTTGTTGAAACGTTGAATAACAATGTTAACAACAAGCCTCACGTCACGGGTGACCGCAGCTACTGTTTACACTTCTCATGGATCTTCCCCAGATTGGTGCTCACTGCGCCTTAGCGTCTTGCAATGTCCTTGACTTCCTCCCAATTACTTGCAAATGCAACAAGCAATTTTGTTCTGAACATATAGCCTCAGATCGTCATGATTGTTCAGCCTCCAGATCAGCGATGATGGATATCTCAACCTGTGCTGATCCACTTCGGCAGTGTGCAGTCGATAGGTGCAAGAAACCCAGCCTACGAATTTACAATGGAAGTGTAGATGAAACTTGTTCACTGTGTCATAAGTTATTTTGTGCAGAGTATGTGATCCAGAATGATCTGCTTAGGACTTATCCTCAAGCCCTACTTACCAGGCATCGGTTCCCTAATTCGCACAACTGTTCTTCTATCATTGAAAGAGAGTCTGGTGATGATAAAACCACTAAAAACAGATCGCTGGGACCTGTAGGGACTTCCAAATTTGCAATTTCAAGCTGCAAGCCCCCAAAAGATCCAGCAAAATTGATACAATGGCAGAAGGTGGAGGTCATGAAAATGCGCCATCGTGCTGTCCCTGGCGATCCAAAGGATCGAAAGGCGTCAATTCCTCCAGATCAGCGACATCATATCAAAGTTATCAAGGATCATTCAGAAAAAGTCTTTTGGTTTAGAAAGGTGGGTAGTCATTGATGTCATCCGTAGATCCAACTTTGCCTATGACTCCAGAATGTAATCGCAGGGAAAGCCCTTGACTTACTCGTAGGCCATTTGCATCTGACGTTTCCAAGTAACACGGTATGATGATCTTCCCTGATCATTATGTATGCAGTGAGCGCTCATGATTTTCTGAGACAGCCTTTACGGCTGGCAGAAGTTAGTTCTGATGAATGCGATGGCTTCTTTGCCTTGCGGAACGATAGGCCTCTTTCAGAACAAGTTCAAGATGGATGCACATTAGAAATCCGATTGGAAGCAAATGGAGATGACAAAAGACAAATGGAGAATATGAAGGAAAGCATTGAGAGTTAAATTACACCTAACAATGCAATGAGCATAATAAACGAAGAAAACCGTTGTAATGTAAACCCTATGATACTAAAGCAGCTAATCTGCGAAGATGTGAAACATTAAGGTATGCTGGAACATATGTCTCCAAGCCCGACACTTCTCGAGCAAGAGGCAGTTCGTAACTCCCAACTTCTTCCGATTCCGGCGCAAGAAGTAGATGGTCATTCCTATCATTAGCTTGTACCCGTGAGGCCACAACGCGAAGTATTTCTGGTGATATGGGATTCTAAATTTCCGACGTAAATGACGGGTTTCATATCAGGGGTTACAAACATACCTCATAATCAGCCACGTAATAGTTCGTACACATCCGTTGAATCTGCATAGGGCTAAGCATCCAGCAGACATCGTAAATGATCTCAATATCAGCGGGAGTCGCCTAAAAACAGATGAGCAGATGGAGGGAATCGAGCAGACGGTAGCAAGACCTTTTTCAGCTGAAGCAACTTGGTGGCCTGCATCAAATGTTCCAGCTGTAGCGTACCCTCTGGCATGTCGTGAGATTTGCACCATTCTTCGATCCGAGTAATGTTATACTGTATTTGCATCGCTGGAAGAAAAAATTCAGATATGGGTTTAGGACGCAAGAAAAACAATTACCTCGCTTCCAGGACGAAAAATTACGCCGCATGAGAAGGTCATTGAAACTAGTCACTCCAATGAGCTTCAGCAACTCTGTGACAACTTGCTGAACAACAGATTCCTCCATGTAGTAGCTCTTCAAACTCTTCCAAACTTGGTTGAGAAGATTTAAAATGTCATCCATGCTGTACGCTGGTTGACTGTTGCTATTCAGGATCCGGTTCAATAGCTTCGTGCCACCGTCGCTTGTCGTAAAGCCTGGCAAGGATTGACTTTCGATGAGGGCAGGTATCACCATTTTCGAAAGCTTCTTTTTCGTTTCCAGCATCCAGGTATGGTAGATATTGTACTCCAAACTGTCGAGATCGTGCTTCACAACTGAAACGAGTCTTTCGTAGTCGTTCCAATCGAATGCACGAACGGCGTTCTCTTCCCCAGGTCCAATACCTTGTAACATATCGCTTTCAGCGACGCAAATGAACGACAGCATTTCGTGGACATTTGAGAGCCAGAACACTCCCGGTATAATAGCATCTTCGCCTGTAAATGACTGCAGGTTGTGTTCAGTATTATAAGTCAGAAATGTCAAGCAAATTGAGTTACCATTACGTGAGCTTGAATGGTTTGCATGACATTGGCAAGGAACCTTTCGCTCTCTGCAATAAGACCGTACTTCCACATCTCATTGGTGACAAGGCTGATGAGGTTTGCCGGGAAGAGAATCTCCTTTACAGCAGCCGGGTTGTTAATGCTGGGAGCAGGGATCTTCAATCCGCGGATAAGGCCATCCAGGACATCCTCGTCGAGACGCTTGCTATCCAGCATCAAACGAATTTTCTCTTCTGCAGGGTCATGGAAATTGCGAATATCAGCGTTACCATTGAAACGAAGGCCCAGAACGTTATCGTCTCCATTGTATGCGACAGATACAGCTCGGGGATTTAAAGCTTGACTCTTCTTTGCTTCGATTAAAAGCTCGTC
Organism: Inosperma sp. D86; assembly: GCA_026262225.1. Classification (NCBI taxonomy): domain Eukaryota; kingdom Fungi; phylum Basidiomycota; class Agaricomycetes; order Agaricales; family Inocybaceae; genus Inosperma; species Inosperma sp. D86. The sequence goes on from JAIUJM010000159.1 coordinate 16,079, forward strand.
ATATGACGAACGGTTGTCAAATGCGAAAACCCCTGCTGAACTATGCCTTCGTTGATGACTGCGGCCATTTGGCATACCGTTGACAGCTTCGCCAGCACGTAAATTGGTTGCGAACGTTGGTGAAAGCGGAGGCTCTGCACCACGCACATTCTTCGTCAGTGCGTTCAAGGCGTTCGCCCTGTTGAGTTGTTCGCGAAGACTGCTGACCTCATTCTTCAAGGTCATAATTACCGAGTTATCTTCTTGATTACGAACAGGTGCAGAATCGATGATTCTTCGCTGCAGCTCGAGTTGTGTTGCTTGTTGCATGATGTCGTGGGTCAGCTTCTGAATTGTTGCCTCCCTCTCAGATAATTTGGTCGTAGCTTCTTCAAGCTTCTTCTCGATATCCATTTTGGATGCAAGCTGCTCAACGCGTTGCGAAAGTTGTGTTTCGGCGGTTTGCAAACTGCTTTGGTATTGTTTCGCCCGGCCGTCAGCTTCTTCATGGCGATTAATCCACTGTTGGAGTTGTTGTTCTACTTCAGCCAATTGCGCCTGGAGTTTCTTTTTCTCGTTGGTTCGCTCTTGCAGTGTTTGGGTGAGTTCGACAACTTTGTTTTCTAAACGGTACGATATCTCCTTAAACTTGGAAACGGAACGGGCCTCAGCTTTCAATGCCTTCAATTCCCTACGTGCATAACGACGACGGATGCACGATTGCATCCAAACAACGTGGTGCACATCGCGCTTGAAAGACCGACGGGACAATCTTAAACGGTGTGAACAAACGCCGTTTATGACCAATCAGGGTACTTACACTCCTCGCAAGAGGCTTTGCAAAAGTGTGGCGGCTCTAAATGTTCTCTCTTGGAGATATCGTTGTCTGGTTTGTGTCCCACGTACACCTAGAGGGGTTATTGCAGCAAGCATCGCTGATGTCAACAACGGACTTACGGCTCTGAAACAAAACGATCCCATGTCTGATATCCAAGAACCGTTTTCTTTGAATGCACCTCCTGATGCCAGTCTGGAGACGAAGGGCAGAAGCTTCACGTCGAAGTTGTTCCACCAGCCTCTTCGCTAAAATGCCTCTCCACCAGGTCTGGGTTTTGATCGTCGAGTGCCGAAGTTTCTGATACGTTTGCATGGCTTGTCGTCGTCGGACATTCTTCTGGACAACAGTAACCATTGCATGTAACCGGTCGGAACGGAATGTCTCCAGAGCGGCCAACATGCCAGCCCGGAAGAATATTTTTGTTTTTCCATGTTGATACATGTCAGGATCCGCAAGGGTCTTGTCCAGGATGGCCGAGCAAAGTTGACGGAGATCCAACGCTTGAATTAACGGCTGCCAAGTGGATGAAGGTACTAACATGTAGTACCTTTGTTACAAATTTCGTCAGGGAAGGGGCAAAAATTGAGAGACAGATGATTGTTCACCGTTCAGCAAATTCTTCGTATGTCCACCGTGTCGGATACCCAGCACAACTAATCCTGATTGTTTCTAGAACACCACAGGCCCTCAACTGTCCTAGGACCTGCTGTGGTTGGAATTCCCATGGTCGCTTTTGTTCGTTAGGCTTGATGCAACGAATATAATGCACATTAGTTGTTCCAAGGGTATCCATCAGAGCAATGAGTGAAGCCTTGAAAATTGAACCTTGAGTGGGCTTCTTTGTGGTGGCACCCTGCCTCTTAGCGCCCACAGATGGAGCAGCAGACTGTACGACAAAAGATAGTCGTCCAGGATCTGGAATCACAGAAGATCGCCGAGAACTACCGCTTCCCGAATCCGAGAAGGCAGGAGATGTTGGTTGTTGAGACTCAACTCCTCTCGTGGAGTTTAGGGCAGCGTCCAGAACTTCTTTCAGGAAAGGATTCTTTGTGGCCGCCAACAAGACCATGTGCTCATCCGGAACAGTATCCCGGTTCTTTTCCAGGAAACCTTCTGCTTCGTATGTGACATCGAGGGCGTAATGAGCGATGGTGAAGGCAGAGTTTCCGAATCGTGGTTTCTTGAAAATAGTCTTGTACTCTGGCTTCCCTAGAATTTGGGTGTTCAATTTCTGTAAGAAAGAGGTATCCGTTCCCGCAGGCAATCGAGATTCTTCATCCAATAGCGCCAAAACCCCAAGTTTGCCCTCTATAACATCGATGCAGGGTTGGTTGTCAGAAAAATCGATGAATTTCCATTTAATCTCTTCCTTGACATATTCCTCCTGTTCGAGCTTAAAAACGTGCGAGTTGAACTAATAGCAGAAAGCTTAACATTTAGGACGATTATTAGTATGATAATCTCACCTCTTGTTGAAGCTTTTCATTTGCATAGTTGATGCTGAATTGCTCAAAGGAATTCTTCGTGAAAAGTTAAGGATTAAGTGAAAACCAGAAGAACAAGAGAACAGACCTTTTGGAAGTGTTCAAAGCCATAAATATCAAGGACGCCGATGAACATTTCTGCCCGCTCGGCAGCGTCACCATTCTCCCCAGCCAAACTTTCATTGACAATGGCAACTAACCATTCAAACATACAGGCATAAACGAACTTGGCCACACTGTCTCGAACTACTGTTGCCTGGGCTGCAGTGAGATTCGTCACAATTTTTTCATTCCGCGTCTGGATCTGTTTTTTGACTGTCCATTTCTTGAATTCCGCAAGATTGACACCAAGGAAACGGGTTGCCAGAAGAAGTGCAGAATCATCATCATCCAGCGATGCTTCAGTTCGTGATTGCTTGATTTTAACGTTCCCAAGATGGAGCAAAGCAGCAAGAAGCCGGAAAACTGCCCACTGCTTCTCAACGCTGATGCCAACAGTAGAAAGAGCTTGTTGAGTCGACCGGAACTCCTCAGCATCATCGACACCAGTGATTGGCGTCGAGGACGGTCCACCTTGTCTCAAAAAGTGGAATTTAGTGATATCTGTTTCTAATCCAAGGTCCTTGCGTTCCTTTGAAGGAGCTCCAGCGCAGAGTTGATAAAAAATATGGTAATTCCGTTCCGTCAGGGGCTGAAAGACGATCCGAGAGCGTTCTAAAAGGTATGTCCGGATGCGGGCGCCGACGATTTCCTGTTTTCCATCAAACAAAATCTGGCCATTGCATATGTTAGTCTCACTGTCAAACCAAGAAAGAGACCAAATAACCTGGATATACTTTCCAAAACGAGATGAATTGTCATTTCTAGTTGTTTTAGCATTGCCGAATGCTTCTAGAATAGGATTGGTCGCCAAAATTTGACGTTCTATCTCACTTGACTCATCCAAAGAAAATTTTGTTCTCGATTTTGCATTTGAATCGGGGGGATTGATAGATGCAAGGTATCGCATGATGAATTTTGCCTGTAAACCAAGGGCAATTAATCGTCATAACGATATTCTGCAAAGCCACATACTGATTCCGTTTTACCTGCACCACTGCAATGATATAAGTTTCTGACTGCAAGTGCTGGTCGGTACATACCTCTCCCCGGACACGATGATCGTTTGCCCAGTTCCGTCCTTCCTCATCGCGGTATAAGCATCCTCTGCAATGGCGAATAAGTGGGGCTCTAGTTCCCCCCTCTTCCGACCACTGTAGGCCTGAATGATTTCAGGCCCATATAGATTGACGCGTTGAAAGGGATTGACAGCAATTAGCACAATGCCGCTATACGTGTATATGCTGTGTTGACCATATCGATTCCGAATAGTATGCAATACTGGTAATATTTTTGAGATGGAGGCGTTTAAAATGAAAGTATTGCAATAGAGGCTCACCCGATGGCTCGTTCAAGTGCGACAGCGTGGCGAGATCATCAGCCGTTTCTAACAAAGGGGGATTGCGTAGAGGCGGTAATCCCTCCTTGCCTTCCTTGATTTCTTTCGAAGAAGTATTGATGGTGATTTCCTAGTCGACATAATAAATTGGAATAGCATTAATGCAAATAATAGAAGACGTGCCTTGCCGCGTTCGTCAACAAAGACCAGTTTGATAGAATCGTCGCTACCCTTTGTGACCGACACAACTTCGGCTGAGACCCAAGCGTGCTCCTTGTCCTCGAACCAGACGCGAGTACCCTTACTGTAAATGTTCTCCGCCATAGCAGGTTAGAAGAGAGCGCCAGGGCTTGCCCAGCAAGGTGTTAAAATGTAGTGATGTTTGTTGTAGCAGATTTAGTTTTGAATGTATACGCGTGACTTATGTGATCTGTCGTGACTTCAAACCCTCGCCATGGCACAAAAACGCATCCACTGAATTTATCATTCATTCCTGTAAAACTATTCAATTAACTTTGTCCCTAGTGCTACAGATTTTAAGTGTGTGTTTTGGGATCAGCAGCGTATTGAGAATAGATTTGTTGTTTAAGGTTTGTCCTTAACTGTTTGGTGTCACGGGTCCTGCCAGTCTAACATGGCAATATGATCCCCAGCTTCAACCACCCAGGCACTTATCATATCCTTCTCCCGTCTGAGGCGTTCCACGCATGTTCATTTGGGGTTTTACCCACTGTCATTGTATCATCCGGGTTTCGCCATAGTCAACTTGTCCTCCGTAAATTGTTTCTTGTAGGCAGAACAGCAATATTCGGAATTAGCTGTCAATGGATACCCTGTTTGGGTTGAGGAAAAGTCGGCCTCGGCAGTCGTCTGTGTCTGGTCAGGACCTTAGCGAACGCTCTGTTCCATATGACAAGACGATGCCCGCTCGGTCGCCTACCATTGCAGTTGGCACAGTTGATCAAGGGCTTCGAGGTATATCAGCACCGAATACCAATCCGTCTCTTACTGTTTCTGGTACAGAAATGAACAAATTCAGGGTTCGGAGTAGAATCGATGATTCCTCAACAACGTCTCTTTCCACCGCTGACTCTTCAACCATCGTGGACGAAGCCACTGGCTCCATCATATCTCCGAACAAGATTCCAATCCTCCATCCGCAAACAGCCCGACTTCGTCGTAATGATGTCGCATCGATGCGGAACCACGGTCAAGACTTTGGTCATATTTCAGCTCAAGGCACTGCACGTCCAGCATCTGGGATGACTGTAAAATCCGATACAACTCGGCATTCAAGATATGCTGCATCCTTTTCATCTCTAGATGGCGCTCCACACACCCATCCCTTTAGTTTGCACCTCCGTCAAGGCAGCGAGTCGTTTTATTTCCCTCGTCCTCCAGATGAAGAGATAGAAGCACTCTTTGAGAAAGTTAGGCAAACCCGTGGAGATCCAAAGGGATTTACAGATCTCTCGATGGACCAGAAGTGGGAGTTGGTAAAGAATGACGAGCAAATAAGGTGGATAGATCAGAGGAAACGGGAACAATCACGAAAACATCATGAAAGTGGGCAGCCAATAATGCCGGAAACACCTGAATGGTACATTCAGAAGTTTATGAGCAGAACAATAACGCATAAGCAGGCTTCAGACCTACAAGTATGTTTGCGTAGCAAGGAAATGGGGTAGCTATACACTTCGCACTTGTCTGGGGTCCCTTACTGACTGCTTAAAGGTGGTACCAGGAATTCATCTCCCTTCACGGGACTCCCGTCCTCGCTCAAACACTGCAAACTATTAGTCGTAGTCGGTCATCCAGGTATGGTTTTCTCATCGTCCGCCAAATCTCTCGTTAAAGATTCACCAGGTCAGAACGGGATATTCTTCTTGAATATGAAGTTGCCAAGTGCTTAAGGCAAATCTTAAACAGCGTGTGTAACTTCACTGTTGTTATTCCGTACTCTGACTTTATCACACCCAGGATGGCGTCAACGATGTTCTTAACCACCCCTCGATAATTATACATATGTCTTCGTCCCTCAACTCTCCGCACCCTCCGACCCGAAAAATTATCCTGGAGCTGTTGACATTCTTGATATATTGGAAGGATGGCTGCGTTGCTGACCGTGTAATTTCTGCACTGGAGGTCCTTAGCACTGCCAATAACGAGCCTGCAGGATATTACAATTTTTGGTTCAAATCTTTAGAGCAAACTCTGTCTGGCCGAGGGAAGTGGGGCACTAAGGTGGGGGCGAGTGACGACGTCAAACGTGCGGCAGGCATTGACGGTTCTCTCAATGATTATGCCGTATGTCGAACTTGAACGAGTTCGAATCCCCATCTGACTAGATTGATGTAGTTCTCGAACCTGGTCCTCATCAACGCCATTCTTGAATATGTGGATGACCTTGAACTTCGCACTCACCACCGGTCTCAGATGAACACAGCTGGCTTGCCCCACATCTTAGAATTGTGCTCAGGCTTTGGTCTTTCTGACATAGAAAACCAAATCAACCAAATTCAGATTGTGTTTGCAGAGGACGAAAAAAAGTTACGCGAACGCTACGATCAAGAGATTCTACGAGACTTAACGAATCCTGAAGACGTCTTCAAGGCAATTTACGCGACTACCCAAGGCACTGACGCCCGTAACTACTTCTTGTCCATGATGCAACACCTCCTTCTCATTCGAGAGGAAGGCCAGTCTATGATCCATTATTACCAACTTCTTGACTCCATCGTAACGGACGTCGTCTTGGACAAGAAACTCCCTGGGTCGGAGCAACGACTTGGAGTGTCTGTTGCTCGAATAATTGCACAATTCAACGAAGCCGACCGTTATCAAAAGGCCGAAGACGAAGCAGCAAAAGCGCGGGCAGAAGCTGTCCGACTCAAGTTGGAGAAAGAGGCTTTGGAAGATGAACTGTCTGGAGGCCTCGACGGGTTGGTGGGAAATCTCAAAGGGCAGATAGATGCTCTGAAGGAGAAACTATCGGTTTCAAGGGAGACGTCCTCCCGCCTGCACAGTCAGCTAGAGTCTCAGAAAGCGGACTACGAGGAACGGATAGCCCAACTCGAAGCACAAGTCATAGAGTTATTCCGCATGCTCAAGGAAGGCAACCAAGCATTTGAGAAAATTCTCGATGAGGGTGACACCGTGGACCGCAAGGCACTTGTTGAGAACTTGGAAAGGTCCTTCCAGCGACATAAAACCATCAACATCCTTGAAGGAAAGGCTGGATCTGTAAAGCGGAGAAGAAAGACAAAGCAAAGCGGTGGCGGACCTGATGCCGATAACGAAGATACTGATGCTACTCCTCGAAAGCCAAGCTCCAAAGATGCTGTTATCGGCAACAAGAAAACTGTTACCGTAGACGAAACTGGAAGGGTGTCACAATTCATGGATGCCGATGAAGCGGATGCCAGAGAGCAGGTTCAACAACAAATTGCAGCCGGCGTCAAACTTGTATGTTTTGTCATGGTTCGTATGCAATGGTCCTAACATCCTTCCTTATGATAGTATTCTCCTCAATTTGGACCACGAAGTATTCGAGGTTCACCCCGACGTACTGGGAGAACGCCACTGGGAAGTGATCGACAGAACAGATTGCTGGCAGGTATTCAAGATGATGTTGTTTCAAACGACTCCACCGACCTGACTCGTGCATCTTCCCCCGCAAATGACGACGAGAGTCTGTTTCCTCGTCCAACGAATAAAGGCGCGTCGTATACGACAGAAGATACGGCCCTTAGTTCTGCAGTTAGTTCCTTTGCCTCTGACACCGGGACCTCAGAGCAACCTCTTAAACAATTGCCCAAAAAGCAGCCCAACAGTCTTCATGATGTATCTAGCGAAGATACCAGTACTTCACCGCCTCCGCCTCCCCCGCCGCCTCCCCCGCCACCTCCTCCCCCAGGTTTCAAAACAATTATTCCTACTTCTGGCCCCCCTCCCCCTCCCCCGCCGCCACCTCCGCCACCCCCTGGATCAAAACCGAAGATCCCTAGCCTAATTCCGTCAACTCCTCCCCCTCCCCCTCCTGCCCCTGGTCCATTGTCTAATCCCAGTTCAGCTCCCAGTTCTACTCGGAC
>JAIUJM010000160.1:0-23827 GCA_026262225.1 Inosperma sp. D86
TGCAGAAATATATGGTAGGACAAACCCAAGGGCTTTAAGAAAATATTAGCAAGCGGTCCTGCCCATCACACATGAGGAACGTTTACGACGTCCATGGACTGACCATACTAGCCGACTCTTATAGTACGTGTTGAACGTTGAAAGCTTAATTAAGAATGATTCTACAAACATTGGTAGGAGCGACTAAATTGGTCACGCACTTCCTTTCTATTCTGGGTGCAAATATAAAGCTTAATGTTCAAGAAGTCCTTGGAATGAGAGACATGAACAACATTAACACCTCCACTCAGCGCAGCATCAGTTTGCCATGTAGGGGTAAACGAGTCTTCGCAAGTGAAATTTAAATGAATGACCCACCCCTCCTCCGCAGAAAGTAGGGCCATGTATTCAGGGGTCTTCTCAATGTGGGCTTTGATAAAGCTGAGTTCGCCTGTAGCCAACAGCTCCAGGGCAATGGGCTTATGGTCGGGTGTTTCTCGAATTACAATATCATGTCTTCCACCGTCTGTTGTCATGTGCCATTGTCCAACAACTGACCATCCGCTGCCAGACAGCCAATTACACAGGATGCGCATCAACTCAGTATCATAGACACTTTCTCTAATAGGAACTTGCGTGCGGAGAGAACCGTTGACAAGCACCTTCGAAAATTTAAATGAGCAGTTGTATGCTGATTTAATGAGTTTTTTATCGAAGCATTTGAGGGCCTCCACCAAAATCATAAGTATATCGCCACGAGTTTCTTGTACAGGGAAGGGCGGGGTGTTGGGAAAGTGAAGGGAATTACTTTGAGTCGAACCAACGCATCAATGAGAGGGGACGTTAAGTGGTACTTCGGTTCGTGTACAACTGGTCTTGACAACACCCCTTCATCCGTCAGAAAGTCTGCGACATCTTCATCCCGAAAGGAAATTTCGACATCTCCAAGAAAACCGGCAAATCGAGACCGATACAACTGATTAGCATGTCGGGATTTCTTAGCACACAGAGAATTGAGCATATGGCGGAATTCGTTGTAGGAAAAAATCTCATCGTAAAGGGTTGTGAGGGGAAACCTCTGCCAATTGATAAATGAAAGAGTTCGTCCTGGATCGCTAAGGAGAGACATAAGATTATTGAAGATCACCATGCCACAGAGGCAGACCATCCCTGGATGCCTAAATAGGGAGATGAGGCACAAATGTTGAATGGGTCCAACCAAACATACCCTCCGGACGTTGCCCATATGTCTTTGATAACGGCGCTCTCTATGTTAATTTTGTAGTCCTGTTGAAACGAGTTGAAGAGTTGTAACGTTTCTTCGAGAGTAAAGTACTGTAGCTGCATGGCACTTGCAATATTGAAAGAGGATAAGGAAGCGCTCGTCGGGTTTAAACGAACGATACTAAATGTTCCAGCGCCGACAATGCTATGAATTGCTGAGTCCTCCTTCTGTCGTACCCCACGCAGTGCACCGAGGAAGCTATCTTTAACATCATCAACAGCTTGCGACATCTTGCTCATTTCATCAATCAGGATGACGACGGATCGATCCCATTTTCTTTTTATGAAGGCCCTGTGAAACGTTGCTGGAGAAGGGAGACCGCCGGTCTCAAGTTCCACAGAAATCGATGACCAAAAAGCAGCAGTGTCCTTCTTAGTAGCCAGGAGGTCGACTGTCAAACTGATTTGACCTGAGTAGAGCAAATACAACAGCTTTTGACAACTTACTAAAAGCAATGGTAACCCAAGCCTCGTATCACGTTGCTTAGCCAGAGAAGTCGCGTTGTTTTCCCAGACGCCCGGGCTCCTACGATGAGCAGAAAATGACCACGATGTATAGATTCGATTATGGCTTGGTTTTGACTGTGCTGGGCAGGATCCAAAACGTAAGTTCCACTCATCATTGTGGGTTTTATGGGGCCAAGGATGTGCCAAGTCCTCTTCCCCTCACAGTTGTCCGCTTGCAAACTCAGTTTCTTCAACAGTCTCTCAATAGCTGAGTAATGGTCAGACCTCGGAACCATGCGGCTATTATCGAAAAATACACACAGGTTGTCGGAAGTTGCACGATAATATGGACATATCCCATGGGTGCTGACGAGAAATAATGTCGACACCATGTCGACACCAGGTAAACAAATGCAGCCTGGAATCTCCTCCGGGTTTCGAAAACGGGCTAGCTCCTCAGTGCATTGAGAAGAAAGGATAAATGGAGATAGCTTCCCAAATATCAGATTTTGCTATAAACTCATACTCGATCACTCACCTTCCAGAGTCCAAGTTCGGGATGAGGAAATTGGTAACCCATGATATGCCTTATTGATATCTTGAGGTCATCTACCATACTGTTTGCTGAGACGGGGACCAGGACGGGCTGATCAGGCGAGTTAAGAATCCAACAAACTAACCTCTCTGTGCTAGCGATTGAGCAATATGCCCGTCTGACGGGGGATTGCTTACCAGTCTTCGGTAGGTCTGACAAATTGGAATCCGTTGACCACGTTGTACTGAGTGTGACTGTAGGACGAGCAAACGCATGTGAGACATGAGGAACCGTCTGGTAAAATGGGCTCACCATCAGCCTCAGCTCAGGGGCCTGTGAATCCTGTACGACAAATTTGATATATCTGCAGAACTCGCGAAGAGAGTCATAGAGTTGGTGAAGCTCTCCGGCATTTGTAATATTAATGAATTCTTTCTGAACGTTGCGAAAAGTGAGAATGACCCGATCGCGGGGAATTTGAAATAGTTGGAATATTTTCGAGGTAAGTTCGTCCCAAGTTGGCCACGCATCAAGTTCTAGGTAGCCTTGTTCAGTTTGACATAAAAGATATCCATGAGATGATGGCATAGACGATATTTGTACTTGTTTGCAACCACATGTTCCTCGCCAGAATCTTTGCCTGTAAGTACTTATGCACTATATGTATCAGATTTATGACCTGATTTTGTCACCAATGATATAAGCAGTCGTGTTGGAGTTATTCGGGTCTGGTTCCCAAGTTACCACTCTATTGTATTTGCGGATATACTTGTACTCGAAGTTCGTGTTTGCGGGAAGGGTGAGAGTCACTACAAAGGATTTGAGCATCTTGTGTAAGTGCAGAAATAAGTCAACTGACCACTCCATAGGGGGTAGTTCACAGTAGACAAGGCGATTGCATCGTCAGGCGACCAGTTCTTTAGAGCATCTAGACTTCCAGTTAGGAAAATGTTTTCTAAATACATGAATTAGTATTCGAATGGAAGAACTGGATGTTTAACACACCACCCCTTTGAGTGTTGGCAATCACGTTGAAAGTCACTTGAACTTGAGGCCCAGGATTGCCAACGCAAACACTGGGCATGACGAGGTCTTTTGCGCCCCAACTCGAAGGTGTAATCTCCCTTCTTGCAGAAAAGGCTGTCAGGGCCGAAGCACAGCTCCAAGTAAGATCACGGGCACTGGGTGGATCACCGGTATTGCGGTCAAATTGTTCGGCAAGACCACCATCAGTGGGAGTATATTTAGCAACAAAGCCATCCCCAAAGGTCTTCAGGCCATCGACGACGGTGTGATAGGTCGGCGCCGAAGAATAATACGTCCCGGGAGTGCCATGAGCTAGCCTCCTCAAGGAAACATCATAAACCACTGCAGCGTGATAAGACTATGACGAAGTCATGAGCCAATAAAAACGCATACCGTCTTCGATCTTCTTGATGTCGTACTTCAAGCTCTCATACCTTCTGCGAAGAGAATCATTCTTGAGATTAAGCTATGAAACAGTATCAGTAACGATCGGGGAGAGGTGACTGAATCAACCATGGCAAAACCAGCGAATAGGTCTTTGGCAAACATGGAGATCTTCATGGTTTCTTCAAAATTACCCAAGGTAACCGAATTAATAGCAAGTCGGGACTACAAAAATGCATCTCCGTTCAATCATTGTTCAATGAAACATAATAGATAACTTGCCAATTCGTTCACAACGCTGATCAGGCTATGAAGATAGTCTTCAACAGGAAGAAAAATGTGGTTGCTCCACTCTGGCCTTACTGAAAAAAGTGGGAACATGACACCATCATAACCTAACAAAGACTCACTGCCAATACAAAGTGCGGCATCTGGCAAAGAAAGAAGCCTCCTTGTCGAGAGATACTCGACTAGCACGGCTGTGAAAATGGCATTCCTCAATGAAGTTGTCCACACGTCTCTCCATCTCCAGAATTGGTTTTCCGGAATAAGGGTAGCCAAAGCACCTGTTACATCCCCGCAACTCGTGAGAATTGGACGGATGTATTCTAGAAGTCGAGGAACTGGAATGGCAAACGAATCAATTTATAGAATCAAACCGACGTAATAACGCTCACTATCATTAAATGGAGTCGAGTGTATCTTGTTCAAAAGACCCATCATCGTACGTGCTTTCTTATCTAGCTCATTTACTGGTCCTTTGATTTTCTACAGGCCGTGTGGATGGTGGTAATTGGAAAACTAGACAATTCATTCACCTCACAAAGGTCAGCGTCAGCGTCAAGCAAGGAGTTCAGATTCTCGAGAGTAGAAATATCCATTTAGGGAGAGGGTGTCAGGAAGGCAGGATTGTATGGTGTCGTGTAAAACCGTAGTCGTAGCTGCGCCTGCGCAAAGTGAATCGATTCTTGAATGTCACATCGTGGCCCTTTGAAGGTGCAATAGACCCCATGTTCAAAAAAAAACAGGGAGCCTGAATCTGCTAGCCGAGGACATATACAATTTGCCAATATTCGCAGTTGTTTGTCTCTGCATATGTACTGGATATCGTTTGACCCAGATAAGTCATTTACTAATCGCGGGATTAAGTGGCCTCACTTCGTGATAGGAATAGTCCCAGCACAATCCATGCTCCAGGTTCGTCGATCCAAGTTCAAGTTGCAATCGTAAAGTACCATCAACGATGTAAGTATTCTGAATTCAGGGGAGGCAAAAATTCACATGATCAAGTCGCGTCAGGAGTTTTCGCTCACTGACACCAACGCTCTGAGTCTCTTCGCTGCTTTTGACCAAAGTGTTCGGTAACCTGATTTCCATTAAGTCACCTCCCTCTTTTTTCTCATTCCACTTTCTAGTCGTAATGCCATGGATAACGCATCTCCAAAGACTGCAGATGCAATACAACCGTGGTCGTCAAGCCGCCATTACGAACGAGTTGGTGGATATCATCACTGGTAAGTTTTATACATTATATGTTGATTGCGTTGTTGATATGTCCCCAGGTGCGAGTGCGTTGTAGATGGGAGTTACTATGCAGAACATCACATAGACGCTCTGTCACTCCCTTGTCTTATTCCTATAATATACTACCAAAGGCCATATCAGAGACTTCGTTGAAAGGACACTTATTCGCTGCAACATCGTAGGAGCCCATCAGAGGCAGTTCGAGCTAACTTCGACTGTTGGCCCAACGTCTCTTGACTCGAAGGTCGGAAGTAATTAATATATATTGCTTATAGACTATTCCACCAATACCCATTCCAGTGAGTCTTGCATGCCACGCTAGGCACCAGCCCGTCCATCATCTCCCCCCGTAGATTCGCAACCACCAGTGTGTGTTACTTTTATGGGTTACGATGCGGCATTAATCTGCCTAGCATGGGTCCCTCCAATCTCGTAGGAGGCGATAAGGCGGTCTCCGTAAGTTCAATTGATCAAGCTGGGTCCAACCCGCTGTGGACAGCTAATTTATCCATTTAGCTTCCACCTTCTAAGAAAAGAAAAAGCACAAAGGAATGGCTGTAGGAATTGCTCATGGATCAGCTGAGATGGGCCTGGTCCCCGTCGCTCAACCGATAGGTTGGTTTGACAGTTTCAGACAGTTTCTCGGTTGAGATACTTGATAGTTCTCGGCGGTATTTAATTCCTTGCATTCTATATCTAAGGTTGCCAATATCTCCAGCTTTCCTTCTTGCATCTCCCCACTGAATGGTTGTTTTCCCTACTTCTAGCTTCATAGCGCCCTGACATGCCCTTAAAACACATCACGATGACCCTGATACCACCGAATGGCCGCTGGCTTCGGTCTTGGAGTTCTGACAATTGGCAATTTTGCTTGAACTTGATTTCGTCCTCGTGAAGTAAGAATCAACGCTGGCGAGTCGCAACAGCGATCTTGTCATAACTGCAAACCGATCAACTTGATGGCGTTGACTATATATGTGGCGAAGCGGCTAACATTGTTGCATAACATCCCATTCTCAGAGACGTCTCATCGACGAGGGCCTGAGCTCATAAATTGGTTGAACTACAATTCCCTGCATTGGTTTGAGGGCTTTGCTGGAGTATGTCAGCATGGCAACCACCCTGACTCAAATCATTCCAATTTCAACAAACGAAAGTGTGTTGCAAGCTGTACAGTAAATGAAAAAGGAAGGTAATGTTTCCCACCAATTTAGTTGCTTCTCATTAAACCATATATCTGTGTAGATGTTTAATATAAATTTATAGCAAGGTGTTGTGTGCGGAGTCGACATACAATATGTTTGCTTGTGCGCAGCAGATGCAGAAATATATGGTAGGACAGACCCAAGGACTTTGACGAGAAAAATATTAGCTAGTGGTCCCGCCCATCATAAGTGGGAAACACATATGATTAACATTTGTGACGTCCATGAACTGACCACTGGCATAGCCGACTATAGTACGTGTTGAAAGCTTTGCATGTGACATTCCAACTTTGCTCACGCGGACTCTATGATCGTCATCGCCAGCCCAAAGAACATCGATTGAACTTCTCGCTGACTGATCTTGGCAAGCAGGATCATCAAAATATGGGAAGGCCTGTCAGTGTACCGGGTTGTTTGACAGAAAAATTGCAGTGTCAGTGGCAGAGCGACCTCGCCCGAAAACACCGGACTATATCAGATCCTTCCTTTCGGAATGGCCAGCGGCGAGTGGCACCCTAATTTCAAATCCGATAGAATCAGACAGCCCCCACTTCTGAAACGCCACACTTGGTGATAACATTTACCAATTTTGGTAGCCAGCTCAGAACCAAAATTGGTATAGATTGTTTATCTCCGCGTCGCATTTCGCAAACCTGTCTATCACTGTCAGAGTGGGGACCAGGGACGGATTTCCAACGTCATACTTTCACAGGAAGGTGTGCGGTAAATCTGAAAAAGGAAAATGATATTTAGTGCGACCGGGCCTGACTGCCATAGAAGTAATAACAATACAGTTGCGAAATTCAGTAAGACAGACCCAGAGAGTCGAAGGTTTATATAATGTTAGTAGCCTATCGATAGGATGTCCCCTTCGCCATGCCTCCGACCAGCATAAGTGCGCTGGCTTGCGCAGACGCGCAGACGAACTTAACCCCGCCAGAATACAAAAACGGCCCATTAAATCCAGCTATTGGCGGACCTGTTGTGGCCCTCGCGAGTTCGTGATCCCAATTACTTCCTCTATAATATCTGATATCGTTTCTCTACTATCTAGATATCCTCATCAACATATTACTTCGTCAGTAATTGCTCTGCTTCCAGCCGCAATGTTTTGTTAATTCATCTTTAATAGCTTTTCAGCTTCGGTGGGCAACAGATATCACCCCCTCTGTTTTCCTCTTCTTCACGCAAACCATCCCTGTACTGCTCGCAACATTGTCCGGCATACGTCCAGGCTCTCCGAGTCTCTCGCTTTTTGATGCGCATCTATCTGTGGCAGTGTCACTGTCTCCCGTGTCAGTTTACATCACGGCCTGCTGTGTCCTCTTGAAATGCTTTAAAAAAGAAACGTACTTGTTCCGGAAAATACCTTCCCCTGTGGCTAAACGGATTATTCTATGGCTGGGACTAGCTCTACCCATACTATTGTTGTCAGTTAGTATGATCACCTCGTTTTCCACTACAGCCTTTATCAATAGCTACCTCTGTGACGGGATGACCTTTTCTCGGTATATCACGTTCATGGCCATGTCCTCGCTCACAGGAGCATTAGATATCATGGGTTATAGAGATTTGTGGGACGATTTATCCAAGAGGAGTGGTCTCGGCCTGGTTGTCCTGTTGAATTTATGGCTTGGATGCGTCTACATGACGCGACACCGGGAGCAGATTATCCAGCGCTGGAAAACGCGTGTTTCTGAGGATTCAAAGTCCAAACTACTCAAGAAATACGTCCTGCTGCTGTTGTACATACCGAAAGCAATCTGGTGAGGGTTTCCAGCTTGGTCTTCAGGGCAATGCTGACAGAAATAGGGATATTACAATGGAGGAACACCCGTGGATGTTTTGGTCCTTTCTTTTTTGCATTCACTGGAGCTGGGTGCAAGGAATATTGAATGCAATTACATTTACTCGAGAAAATCTCTCCTTCGGACAGGTCCTTTCGATTTTTTCGCCGATACCTGCACTCTGTCAGTTTTTCCTGATTATATTACGGCATTGGAGAAGTATTTCGGACTTTTTGATCAACATGCCACCCTACGTTTCCGAAGGACTCTGCTTCATCATAACTGGGAAAAAGGAATGGACCAATCGTCGAGAAGACCTCGAGCGTGACTACTTCCACTGGTCCAAATGGAGATGGGCCAGTCTCCGTAAGTTTCAAACACCATTTGGAATTTTTTTCCTTATTAAATATCGATGGGCAGTCCTGTGTGCATTCATAACGGTCTTCATATGTTTTATATCCGATCCTATGTAAGAGGAGGGACCCTCCCAAATGAGCACGAAATCCATCATAGCAGTTGGAAGCCCTTCAGCATCATACGTCAGTTTTTTTTTTCTGCATGTTTGAGCCGTTGGCTAATAATTGTTCTAATACTAGTCTACGTCAATGGTTTTTTTGTTTGCATCGTAAACATTTTCATCGCAGTCGCAAGCTCCGACTACTATGAAAAGTTGTGCTTCTCACCGTGTCCAACAGACGAGGAGAAGAGGAGGCCCTCAAGTCCTTCGCAAGGTCATTCGTCCTGTCACATCATTCGCCCTCTCGCTTTTACAACAATTCTACTGGTTACACTGGTGTTTTGTGCAGGTCCTCTCTTCTCTCCATTTGCGGCGCTGCCTCTCAGCCAACAGTGGTACTGGGATCACCAATGTTCATCCAACCACTTTCAGACTGAAATCATTATGTACGGCCGGCCAACCACAAACGCTTCATCTACAATTTCCTTCTTTTCAACCGCATCACAAAGTCAACCAAGGTATCACATCTACGACTTCAATGTCTCCTATACGCACAACTTGATGGTCCTCCAATATCTACCGATAAACGACACACAAGAACATTCAATCAAGACTATGTTCCTCGATGTGTCCAAAAACCAATTTTTCGGATGTTCAACCTCCTTCTCTGATGCTTTCTTGAACGATAATGCAACCACGGTTGACCAACTAGAGACCATCTGCTCGACCGCCAGAGGAGAATATGGCGAGATCAATGGGTATCTCTCTTTTAACATTACAGATCAATCTTCCGGCACTACGCATCTTCGTCTAGAATATTGGGAATACGCATACCAAAACGACGCACCGAATTTCAGCATACGTTACGAAGATACAAAAGGAACACTCGGAGATCTGTTGACTCAGTCGGCCCTGACAGAGCGGAATAAACCCTGTAATCTGAAGGCCTGTGCGAATTCGAATGGCGACACGGTTGCGGTGCTTGGCCCCCTCTCACTTTTCTTAAGTTTTCTCGATGACTTCTGTGCATTTATTGCGAGACCAAAGATATTTTCCTTGGATTAATTTCCTTCCCTATGTCTTCAAATTTTTGATGTGCTCATGTCCCATAAAAAGTTGTATGTACTTGTCTGTATGATTGAACTTTTCCCTTGGACCTTGTACAATAGTTCTTGCTGGTATTGTTTGTTCTGTGGCATATTTTGACCCGAAAAAATCAGACTGCCAATTTAGGTAAACGAGTTACCTATTATATAATTCTAAGCGAGTGAAAAGCCTTTGGTAGTTCATGATCAATTTAGCCCAAGTACTATGAATTTCTAAATGTTGTTTCCGCAATTAACTCCTTCAGTCATGGTAATGTTTGTCGAAGGTGTATGAATGAAAGGAAGTGTGATTCTGAAGATGGAGATGGATCACGAAGTGTCCAAGACGGAACATAGATAAAAAATGAACCAAATGGGTGATTTAAACGACTTTGAACAGTGTTAAGCGAACTTGAATATCTCAGGCAAATTTAATACCATTAGAATTTTATTGAAAATGCGAACCGAATGGTATAATAAAATTAACAAAAAGTGATGAATTAGAAAGAAACATTAAAATTGGGAAATGGCTGTTTCGGGTGATATTATTGGCACAAAATACAAAATGTTCGTTTCTTGCCAAATTCAAGACACGTTAAAGCCGATCACTAGTAGGTAGTACTGATTCGTAGTAGAACTTGAGTAGAACTCAGCATATTTAGGACAATATGCAATATCATAAGTTACTGGCAGCCAAGCCTGATCCATCTGCTACATCTCAGGTTCAGAAGAAATCCACTCTGGAGGAGGATCCGGATTATAAGTCGTTCACTAGTCGTGGGATTGAGTAGCCTCACTTCGTGATATAGCACTAGTCCCCGTCGTCAAGAACAAAATTCAGGGGAGGCAAAAATTCACATGATCAGTCCAGCGTCGGTCCGGCACAGGTTTCTTTGTCAATGTCCATGTTCATCTGCTCAGCATCCAACGCGCTTTTTCCAAGTGGAAAACATGTATGAGGAATGTTGGCGCAGAGTCGAGGTCCATAGATCGATCATAACCGACCTTGAAGCTTGATATGCGACAAGATCGCCCGTATGCTCGCATGCCACTCAAGCTTCAAGGGTATTGAGCGTCTGAAAGAGCAGGTAGTAATTTTCCCTTTCACCAATGAACTCATATGCGTCTAGATACTTTCAATGCCGAAAAAAATGAGAATGATATCACTAAGGACCTTCCCGATTTCCCTTGCCAACGCGCTCTTCACTGCTTTGACAGAGGCGTGTTTCTGTGAATGTTGATTTAGAGGTGGATATCATCACTGGTTTGTTTATATATTTCGGTACCTTGATTGTTGTTGATGTTGTTTGCAGGTGCGAGCGCTTATGGGAGTTTCGATGCAGAAGACAGATGTCACTCGTCTAATTCCCTTAATATACCGTCAGATTTTACTTCCAAGGCGATATCCGAGAATTTTGAAAGGACGATTATTGCCTGCACCATTGCGGCCATCAGAAGCAGCTTGAGTCTCGCCTCACAATCCTTGCTGCACCCCCAATCTGTTGATCACCACAAGGTTATCCGAATCTGCCTGCGGGTATATCGGTGCGGCTTTGAAGCGTGAATATAATAAGTCACCTGGCCACCAGCAGTGCTTCGCACATGAGGCTCTTTCGTGATTATCCACTTACATCGTCCGTCTTAATATCCGACTTGACATTGTTCTAGGATTATGGGCGCTTTCCAACTTATCGACGATTTATTTGGCGATCCGGTTGTCAGACTGACAGGCACAATGAGGCCATACTTTATGCGGAGTGTCTCTTTGGTTAAAGCTATCAGAAAGATGCGGGAGAGCGCGGTACTTGGTCCAGAGAAGGTGACGCTGGATGAGAGGAAATTCGCAAGGTACATTTGCCAATCGATTCATCACCCTCGATTTTGATGATGCTTAGGATGATTGAGATAATTAGAGACGCACTAAAGTCTGCTACAGACCCAAAAGTCCGCAACACGACTAATGAGGTTGTCGATAAGAAGTTCAACAATGCTCTGTCAGCGGTCCAGAAGGTTTGCGAAGATTACAAGATAACAGACATGTTGGTTGTATACAATCATAAAATCTTTTTATTACTCACGTCTTCTCAGAGACATGGAGCCCTTTAAGCAAGCCATCGATAACGATACTAAGACAAAAGAAGTTTTATGTATAGCGAAAGATTTGGCTGAAAAGGTAATCAATCTCATTTGTGGCGACTGAGCCCGCCATTAACAGTTTTTTTATCATCCTCGTTAGAAAGCTGCTTTCATCAAAGCAATGCAGTCAGTTAACCTCCGGATCACAGTCTGGCCAGAACGAATCCCGAGCGTTGCGGAAGCTGGTCACACAATCCTATGTACGTCCGTGTAAAGATTTGTGGTATAGCATCTAACCAGCTATTTAAGGCCGAATAGAGAAGGACGCTACTTTGGACATTACCCTTATCCGAATTCTTTGGAAAATAATGAAGAGTAAAAATAAAGAAATTCCACGGTTCTCATTGGACCAGAATCCACAATTCTTTGATATCTGTCCCTCTGATGAAAGAGACTTCACAGAGAAAACGAGGGCAGCTAATCGGAGAGCAAAGCATGAACACCTATCGACATCGCGGCCCAGAATTTGCTACCTCAGACATGAACAACTAATTCGTGATATTGACGAAAAACATCCAGCACTGCACTTGATCGTGGATCGGTCTCAACCCATAGAGTCTGCCGATGTTTCCATGTTCCACTCGAAGGATCAGAAGCGGATCATACGGACCTACAAAAACCTTTGGCGTTTGGAAGATAATCGTCACTTTGCAGCCAGAGGTACGACTCTGAGTCAACCTCTTTGAAAGAGACGTAGTCTAATGAATTTTGCAGAGTTCTTGGGATGTCTTTCTCTTCTTGATTCAGGAGGCAAAGTGAGTTTGTTATTTCTTGTACAAAGATAAGACCAACCGCCTGGCTATTTGCTAGCCTACTCCACCTGCGCCTGTATCAGGTGATATGATCTTGGTCCCTGTTGCTGAACCAATCGGTTGGTTTGGCAGATTTAGACAGTTTATTGGTGGGGAGACTTAATGGTCCTTTCTTTGTTTCTGATACCATAGTGCGCTGGCATGTTCTTAACGCATATCAATATGTCCGTGGTACGATAATCGAGTGGCAACCGACTTTTATAATGGTTGGCGATTTTTGCTTGAATTTGCTCGAATCGACCTCTTGAAGAATTAACCATGGCGACGGCGACGGTTACACGATTATTCTATCCCTCTACATGTCGACTATCTTTATTATAGCCGACTGACGAACTTGACACGGGGTTTGCGGATTTATAACAATTTGCTTGAACTTGGTTTCGACCTCGTCACGTAGGAATTAACCCTGGCGAGTCTCGACAGTAATGTAAGTATTACAAACTGACCAACTTGATATGAACGAATAGTTATCATAGACATCTCGCCAACCGGAGCATAGATTAAAGTATCGGTTTGCCTGCATTGGTTCGCTTTGCTGGAGTAATAATTTGAAACGAAATTGTGTGGTGAGGTGCACAGTATTTCTCATCAAGTTAGTTAAACCACATATCCGTGTAGATGTTTAATATAAATTTACAGCAAGGTGACTTGTGCACAGCAAATGAGGAAACATATGGTAGGACAAACCCAGAGGTCGATCTGTGTTCGGACATTGAGCGATCATGTTCTGCATACCCTCCCCTAGGCTCCAACACGTTGTCTTACCGGACCTGTTGAGTCAACTTTTTCATACCACCTCTTCGAGTTCAGGGACCATAAGTATAGTACGCTGATCCGAATGATAAAGTTAATGGGATCAGACGGATTTTCGCGGTCAAGCATATCGTAGACCGCACTTGTGCTGCTTGAAGCTGGCAAGGCACGTCGCAATTGTTTCATGCCATGGTATGTTGGGACTGGCACTATGAGGCTATACTTCATGCGGACTCTTTCGTTAGAAAGACTAGGTAGGCGGCGGTACTTGGTCCAGAGAAGGTTAGAGGGAATTCGCAAGGAACGTGCTAATCGACCGATATAAATGATTGCGTTAGACAATAGTTTTTGCTTGCTTGAAAATCGTCAGAATGAAAATAAGCTTGACTACCGTTTCCTTGGGTTTACTCACAACAGGTATCCTCAGCGGTCTCCCTACTAATACGAGTTTCTCGAAGGCATTGTCACCAGGTCATGGCATATCTTTTGTTTGACAATCCTCTGAACCGTTGAGCCTCCCAGCTACGAAGACATGGTTCGTCTGTAGAACATCTGAGATCCTCGCATGGTCAAACTCAACTGAAACTTAGTAAGTGAAATACATGAGAAAGTTGGTTGGGGGCAGAACAACTTACTTGTGAATAAACGTTTACAGGTGCACATGGCAGTCTCGAGTAGTCTCTCAGGACAGACCTTATTATATAAACAACTGATGACAGTCGATCAGTAGTATATAATAAGTCTCGAGCGCTCGTGCCATTATTACGTCTATCGCGCCAGCACGCAACCAGTGGAGTCCACCTAGAGTCTCAATGTACGCTTATTTTTTGGCGGAACTGGAGGAGCATTCGAAAATTTCTCTTCAACCTACCCTCGTTTTTTCCGAAGGACTCTGCTTCAGCGTCACGGGAAAAAGGCATGGACCGATCGTCGGCCCGTAAAAGCGCCTGATTACTTTAACAGGCGCAAGCGCACGTGGCTTTGTATTAGTAAGCATATTTTTCCTCTTGTTCAGATCAATTTATTCAATATTGCTAGTCGGCTGTACGCTCGCGTACAATGGCCCGCATATCGTATACATCTGGTTCTACGTGAGGGCTGGGACGTACCCCAATGAGCATTCGATTGTAAATTCACCCCATACAGTTTGGAAGTTTTATTCGGTTTTACGTGGGTATTATGTTTCCTCAGGGCTTCAACTGTCTGATAAACGTGACGCCAGTCTATATCAATGGCTTTATCGTTTCCATTGTAAACATATTCACAGCATCCGCAGCGTTGGAATGCCATCAAAGGGTGTTTTTATCACCGTCTCCAACGGATGATGAGAAGAAGCCCTCAAGTCATTCGTCCGGCATCATCATTCGCTCTCTTGGTTTTACCATTGTTCTACTGGTTGCTCTGGTGTTCTCTTCAGGTCCTCTCTTCTCTCCTTTTGCCGCTCTTCCCCTCAGCCAAGAATGGCAGTGGAACCATCAATGTTCATCCGACTACATGACCGAAATTATTATGAACAGCCAATCAAACTCGAACCTTTCAGCTTCGATCTCCTTCTCTGTAACTACAACACAAGGACAACCAAGAGACCACATCTACGACTTTAGTTTTTTCCAAATACAAGAGGACAATTTGACGGTTCTCCAGTATCAGCCAGTAACCGACTCGGACACACAAGAAGCAGTGGAACCTTCATTGAAGGCAATGTTCCTCGATATCTCCCAAAGCAAATTTTTCGGATGTTCAAAGGATTTGTCCCAGCCGCCTTCTTTGCACGATTACAACGTAACCCAACCACAGGCTCTATGTTCGGATGCCCTTGGAGAATATAGAGAGATCAATGGCTATCTCTTTTTTAACGTGACAGACCAATTTGGCAGCACTACAAATCTCCGTCTCGACCATTGGGAATATCATTACCCAAACGACGCGCCAAGTTTCAAGATATATTACGCCAATGATAATGGGACACTCACAGACCAACTTTTGATAGTTTCTGCGTTAACTCAGCGGAACTATCCATGTAATTTGAAGGTGTGCGCAAACGACGTTGCATCGGCCGCTACTCTTGGCATTTTAAACCTCTTCATGGTCTATCAATCCGCATTCTGTGAAGTCATCAATCTTCCCAGGGTTTTCTCCCTTAATTAGCAATTCTTTCCATATATGTCTTCAAAATCTGTATGCACAGTTGTCTGTCTGGTCATGTCGTTGTACAGTAGTTCTTACTAGGAAGTCACACTGCCAATCTATGCGAATCACTACTTTTTAACTCTGAGATTTAGTACTTTCGATCTACTTACTTTCCGTATCGCACGCTTGTCACGAATACTATTCATCGGTTATCAACTTATCATCGTATGGTCGTGTCCTTGACTGGACTCATTGGAGTGTTTTGCCTTAAAGGAGCCGTCAATGCGTCGAGAAACATGGTGTCATTCAGAGGAAGTTTGCGCAAAACGCTTGTAAAGCATAACAACACCAAGTGGTTGCACACCAATTCAGCAGAATCATTATAATATAACAATACGATTGTAAAGCAATGGGCAAAACTAGTAGGCAACATATATGCATAATAAACAAATCCCAATTTTAAAGGCCGACTATCCATCGAGACATATTTTACCGATCTGTAATAAACCACTGGTTCAGGTCTTCTACAGTCATATCAACATCCAATGAAGTCAACGCCAAATGGTGAGTAAGAAAAGTGGCGTCGGATTGAAGCTGTTCCAATGGAACAGAAGAACCACTGAAAGATGGATCCAACATCGGGCCAGCCTCCGTCAGTCCAATTATGCTGCCATCTCCCAGACTGAATGGAGGACAGTAGGGCTCCTGCGGTAATGTCTGCCCTCCTAGCATTCCAGGAAACCCAGAAAGGTCGTTGGAAATCGTATAGTGTGGCGCACGTAATAAAGCCGAGTCAGCTGGATGGAGGGATTGTTCATCGAACGAAGGGACATGGCTTGATCCTATGAATTGGAGGCCCTCCATTTGTCCATCCTCGTTACTAGATTGGGACTCGTGGTGGTGGTGGAAGATACGACGTGTAGTTAAGGGTTCAAAATTATGAAGGGAAGAGTGACCGAAAGACGTGGAAGGAGATGGACCATGAAAACTATGGGATAGAATAGTTGTTGCATCCCCTGCGCTGGAACTTCGCGATATGGGATTAGCCCCAGCACGATCACCCAGGCTGCGGGGTCGCCGGTCCAAGTTGTCTATTGAATGAGCATTTGAGGACATATACCGAGGCGAGTTTGGCACCATTTTCACGGCACCAGATGCCTGTGTTTGAGGAGAAAGATGTGCTCTGTCTTGCACAGGAGAAATAGTAATAACGGGAGAGGTGAGTGGGTTAGTCGCCGTAGAGTCTGGAAGAATGTTCTGGCTCCCAGAAATGCCACGAGATTGGGAGAATCTTCGGGGCTTTCTAGAAACCGATGTACGTCTGCGACCATTCTTGTTACCACCATGGCCACGAGAGGCAACCTCATCCTCATCGTCAGCATCAGGGTATGTCACCTGAAGAGACTCGCGAACACGAATGGTTTTACTGTCGAGAAGTGGCCTAAGCTGCTCCTGCATCAGTTTCTTTAATATACCCGAGATATCCGAAGCTCCCTTCCAGCTTGCCCCCATTTCTTGCAGATACTGCATGACTAGCTTCTGCTTGTCCGACGAAAAACCAAGTTCCTTCTGTGCCATCCGCACTCCGGAGCTGGCCTGTATAGCAATGAGGAGATACACTGTACCCGCAGAAAATATTATCTGAATCAAGGTGAGCGGGCCGTATCGAAGAGTATACAAAGAGCGCCATGTTGCAAGGTTTTCCATAATATTATCTGCTGCACGACGGCAGAGCTACAACATTTGAATACCACGGAACGTCCATCAAAGGGAATTCCAGTGTTACTTACTTTGACATGATCGATTTCTCGATCCGTGCTCGCAATAGGACGTGCCTTTCGGTGGAAGAAAGGGCGGTGTAAAAGGATAAACAACCACCAGTAAGCCATGTGCAGCATGAGCTGGTGGGGCGTGGCTGTTGGACGAGACTTGACAGTGATTTCGAGTTCTGGTGCAAGAGATCGTCGCCATTCATTGAGTTTCAGACTGGATATATCAGATAACCACTTGAAGAGGGAAGGTCATTAATTAACTACTTACTCAAGTTCACTAATCAACTCGTCCATAACGAATGGACGGGCCTTCCTCTTGCCTAAAGAGTTGCTGCATAATTTGGACATAGTCAAAATTCAGAAAGTAGACCTCCGATGATGGACACATACATAACATCCATGATACGACGTGAAATAAACAAGAGCTCGCAAGTTGCTTCAAAGGTTTTGGTCAAATAGTTTGGCTGACCTGGCGTTTGGGGGTCGCGAGTGCCGTGGGTCCATGGCATTTGGTCCAGAGCCGTATCAATGACGGGCATTGGAAAGTCTGCATCTGGTGCTGGAACACAAAAGTCTCGTCCAACATAGAGAGACCAACAGACGTCCTGTGAAATGTACCGTAAGGATTCGTAATGAACATGAGAACACGACTTTACCTGGGTAAAAGTTGTCCAGTTGGCCCAATTACGATCATGTCGATCCTCTTCCTCCATATGGCCTGCCTTGACCAGTTCCACACAGTCGATGTTCAAGCCCACTAATTTTGCCGATTCAGAAAAGGATGACGAAGGAAATCAAAACAAATCGCTTACAGGATTGGGCGACACGAGCACTCATACCTGGGGGAATGGATATTAGGTTGTCACGGAATTTCCATTTCCTATCGCTACATACCGAAGTATAAGTACCCCAGGGTCTGATCACCTTGCGAGCAGTGGAAGCTCGCAATGAAGGAGAGGGCTTGAACCACACTGATGTTTGGTTTCTGACATTCAGTTTCAATATAGTTCTTTGCTTTATCAGCAAAGTACCGCCGGGTCTTAAGGTCACGGAACTTGGGGTCATCAAGAAAGGCCAAAGCCAAAGCGACCAAGGAGTTATGAAGCATAGGAGAGTAGTGTGGGGTCTTAGGAGGAGTAATCCCCCGTGGTACGCACAATGCCCGGTACATGTCTCTCAAGAAAAGAGCAGGAACCAGGCGAAGACACCATGACGTGAAGAATTTGAACAGTAAATCAAGTGCTCTGGTTGATTCGTCAGTCAGATGCATTTCAGAAAGGAATTATTGGAATACTTGTCATGAGATCGGCGATCAAGTGGTACAGCGAGAGGTAGATTGCGGGACCAGTCAAAGTCTGGGTTGAAATGTTCTTCTGAGGCTTCGTCAATAATGAGAACATACGTAGCCTGAGGGTTCTCAGCGATAGCCGGGAATCGCGAAAGTTGAGTCAATAACTCGGGCTTGTTGTAACGGAACGGAGAAGCAATCCCATAGTGGTGTACACGACCACTCTCGTCAAACTAGAAAACATATTGTGTGAATGTGTTTCGTCGTCAAAATGAGAGTTACACATACAGTTAACCCGATATCAGGAAGGCGGATTCCCTTTGTTGGATCGTCCGATGCATCGGACAATTCTCCATCCATATCTCTTTCTAGGCCAAAGTCAACGTCCTCAAGTTCGATGGACGCACCCATAAGACCATCCGGAATGGGTGGACGTGAAGCGCGGAAGTCAACACCCACAGAGTGTCGGTCCAGTAATCCTTCCAGTTGTTCCGCATACCTGCGGTATTCATTGAGAACTCGACACAAGTTCTCAGCACGTTTGTGCATAGCCTCGAAATGTTGCTCGGTTCGTGGCTTCCGTACAGGGTTCTTGGTCCATGTACACTAGTTTGGAAGAAAGATATGCTTATCAAAGAAGGATTTTCATGGGCGGATAACGAACCTCCTTCCCCCGACCAGAGTGCAGACATGGTTCACATACGGGTTTCCTCCCGTCACACTTGATCTTCCTGCAAAGGAATAAGTCTAATCCACAGCATTGAGATGGAAGGCTCACTTCCGATGGCACACATCGCACGCATTATTATACTTGCCTCGAGGAATCTTCTTCGTGATGGATGATTCCTCTTTTATCTTGTCTTTCATTCCCCGCGATATAATAGAGGATACAAAGGTATAAAGCTAGCTATAGTCTATCGAAGTACAACAAGATAGAATATGGAGTGGGGGGAGGAAAGAAACTCTCGCCATACCCTTTTTATGTCAAATGCTTCATACCATTTCTATCTCCTTTTGGACACACTCATATGGCAGGAGCGGACCGGTAATTTAAAAGAACTCCGCAGCGTCTGCACCGCCTGCACCGTTGCTTAGTGCCAATCCCGATCTCCACGTTATTGAAATCCATTCCACTGAAATAGACCGTTTGGATGGGTCAAGAGTAGCGCAATAAAAAGTTTTTGCACCTAATATTCGGGTGATGAAACATCAATACTGAGCACTTGCATGGGCTTCGCAACCGGCACGCCGACAACTCTGCCCGGAAATTTGTAGCAGGTTAAACGTGTCTTATTGTATCAGGGCCGCTCGATGGAGCCAATCTAGATTGACGTGGTCTTCAAGGACACTCAATACCTAGAGGTTACGCAGTACCATGTGTTTTTACAAAACGGGTAACAGGCATGACATCGGAAATGAGCCTCACATATAGACTTAAAAGCCCGGTTCCGTTCATTCTCCACCTGAGGAAAATGTCGGAAACGAGGGCCATTTAGCAATGAGGCATTTCGTTATCAGAAATGCCAGCTTCCACGTATGCTATGCTAGCCCTGGGCATTGCGTGGATGAGTCACATCAGGGTTTGGGGATATCACCCTACAAAGGTACGGCGGATCGGTTTAGGTCATCAGAGTTATACCAAAAATTCCAAAAGGAAAGAAGCTTGATATGGTGTAAATATCCTGCCAGCAACAGGTATCCAACAACGGACTCTTCGCACTCTGGGATTTTCGGAAACTAGATAAGGACGGGCGGAGCACGTATAAAACTCACGATAAGACGACGTTCGGGAGGCTATGCCACTTGACCATTTATGTATGTTAGGAGGGAGTGGCTTCATCTCGGAAGTCTGGAGGTAGTTGACGACTGAATTCCTTGATCCACTATCCCAAGAATTATATAGAAGGGGAGTTGGTTACCGTTGAAGCTATAAACCACATGACGTACCTGTACATTTCAAGTTAGGAAAAAAGAGGAATTGCCTTGAACCTTGCACTTCGGAATTTCAGAGCAAAGAAAGAAAAGCTGGTTTGAATTGAGTAAATACGCAGAAAATCTATACAACCTACATGTATTCATGCATGAGCAATAGAATTGGAGATAACGGAATTTAAACTCACCCGAGGTGCTAAACTGACGATCTTGCCCCAGCCTTTCAACCTCAAATCCGAGCTAACGATGCCTCCAATACGCGTTCCCAACATTTCTCGTTTATTGTTCAGCAGAACAGCAGCATTGTCATCGAAGCGGATAAAGCTTCCGTCAGGTCTTCGCGTTGGCTTCCTCGTCCGGACAATCACAGCACGACGAACGTCTCCTCGACGCACTTTTACTGCATTTACGGACGCTTGAGAAGCGGCAGAGACAGCTCGTGCCTTCTGAACTACAACCACAATTTCGTCCCCAACACCACCGCAACCATTGTTGACCTTGTTCTTTAAAATGTTGACGCACTCTACAATAAGAGCTCCTGTGTTGTCTATGACCTACAATAAATAAATTAGAATAACCGGTGGGCCCATAGCGATGGAATACACACATTTAACGTTGTTTTAAGTCCAATCATAGTTCAAACCATGCATTTTTGTAAAATTGAGATGGCAGTTCAGCTGCTGTTCTCCGCCACCATTCCCACGATTCCATATGGGGGTCTTGGGATCATTGAAGTGGGTCTGTGCTCTATATCAAGCCCTCATCTCTTAACCAACTGAACAACCTTCTTGATAAGCTGTAGGGAAATGGGTCTGTCTCGCAGAGGAAGCGAAAGTAATTCCGGTCAACCTTTGGCCATTCATACGAGAACCCAAGATGAGGAAGACTTACCCCATGCCACAAAGAGGTAAGTAATCTCGTATTGATCTGTGGTGATTATCTTTGTGCACAAACATTTATTAGAACCATGGCTGATCACCTCAGGAGATACGAGGTTTTGTGAGTCCAGATGACTAGAGTATATGATATAGGATTCGATCGGGGAACTGCGACTAGATTTACTTTAACACCCCAACGCATGCGGATCATTGTTGAAGCGTTCAAGGACGCCCTCGAGTTAGGGCTGGAAAAACCTGATCAGATGGTGGTGGGTATCATTTGCCCTTGAACCAATTCAGAGAATTGCATGTTGCCACTCACGAAAGGCGATCATGGCGTCGTGCAGGTTTCCCCTTGGGATTAATTTGTGCCGTATGAAACAGTCTATTGAAAATTTATATTCATTTATAGCCGATGGTGCCAACTTACGTTTTTGGGTGGCCAACAGGCGAGGAAAAAGGAGATTATCTTGCAATTGATTTAGGTACATCAAACCTCTGCCCAATAAGATCCTATTCTCATGCCAAATGTCAGGCGGAACTAATCTTCGCGTATGCTTGGTTTCCGTGCAAGGAGACGGAAAGTTCGAGGTCACTCAATCAAAGCACCGTCTTTCTGAGGAACAGAAACATGAAGACGGTCAACACCTCTTCGACTTTTGCGCGGAATTTTTGAAAAATTTCATCAATACAACTCTCCGAGATGATAAAGGTATCTCTTTGAAAGATGGAGAGAAACTCCCACTCGGATTCACTGTATGTGTCTCCATTAATAACCCTGTTTCATTCACAAACCCCCAATGACAGTTTTCGTACCCTTGCATGTAAGATTTCATGGCTGGTTTCCAGACAGAAGTCTGAGCAAAGCACTGCAGACAAGAGCGAATTGATCATGGCGTCCTCATTCGGTGGACCAAGGGATTTGGTGCTTCCAATACGGAAGGACAGGATGTAGCTGCAATGCTTCGCCTTTCTTTGGAGAAATATGTATGTATACAATTGCTGGGTATAATTGGACGACTGGTCTTATTGATATCCGGCAGGAACTCCCTGTTGAATTGGTGGCACTCATCAATGATACCACTGGAACGCTAATCGCCTCTCATTATATCAATCCTCAAACCAAGATAGCCTGTATTTTTGGAACCGGATGTAATGCTGCGTACATGGAAAACGTCGCTGACATCCCAAAGCTGGCCGGGTTCAACATTGATAGTAATGCCAAAATGGCCATTAATTGTGAATGGGTGAGATCGTCCTTTAATGTGTCTCCCGCAGATAGTTAATCATATTATATAGGGTGCTTTTGATTCTCTCGAACACGAGCACCTTCCACGGACAAAATACGATGTCAAAGTGGATCAAATGTCGAACAAGCCTGGAGAACAGGCCTTCGAGGTTTGCCAATCCACATCTCATTTCGCTTCGAGAGTTGTCCTTAAGGTTCGTATTAGAAACTGATATCTGGGCGGTACCTCGGTGAAATTATGCGGCTTGCCATTTGCGAGTTGATTGACGAAGGTATCCTGTTTCTGGGACAAAACACTTACAAGCTTGAGAGTCCCTACGTGTTCGAGACTGCATTTTTATCTCTAATGGAAAGGCAAGGTCATTACCTTGCCCCTTTATTTTCTCTAACCTTCCAACTTTGATTAGTGACCCCACCGATGAGCTTCTCATGATTATAGGCATATTCTCTCATTTCTTCGCACTCGAAACTACTCTTGCGGAACGCCAATTTTTCAGGGCACTGGCGAAACTCATCGGCAGACGTGCGGCAAGGCTGAGCGCCTGCGGTATTGCTGCGATTGTTAGCAGGATGGGATATCTTGACGAAGGATGCCAAGTAGGTGCCGATGGGTCGCTTTACAATGTGCGTCATTGCAAGCCTCTTCTGGGAGACCTCTGATGTTCCTGTGAAATAGAAATATCCAAAATTTGCGGAAAGGATACATGAAGGGTTGATTGACATATTTGGAGAGAAAGGAAGGCAAGAGCAAACTGGTCATAATCTCAGAAGAGATTACTGAAGCAATTCATTAGGAATGTCCTTACGCACCATGCGGAGGATGGAAGCGGGGTAGGAAGTGCCATCATTGCAGGTACGGCTTTATCGTAATTTTATCTTCACTTGCACTACAACTGTGACTTTAGCTATGACGAAGAAACGAAAGGATGCAGGACTTTATCCTGAATTATAGACTGACCGTTTGGCCAACCATCTATTTCTCTCTCTTCTCCTTGTTCATCGTGCGACTACAACTACAGTCTTCGTGCGTTGGGGTTGTCTGCAAAATCGAGTTGATAAAGTAGAGCATAAATGTATATCAGATCCAAATCCAGATGTGTTGTAGTGTCCATTGTTCTTTTCCTGGAACCTTCGGCAATCAGAACAAACTCCGCTTTGTACTTT
>JAIUJM010000161.1:9180-23763 GCA_026262225.1 Inosperma sp. D86
ATAAGCAAACGAGCCATCAACTAACTTTAATTATCCCTCCAGATAACCTGTCCATTGGCCCACTTTTCCGCCCACAAAGCCCTCTTATGGTAGATTCTTCTTGATTCCTTAAAGTCTCGAATGAACTCCTCAATGTCTTGTCCCCCTCGCCCACTATCTCCATCTGAAGATTTTGTTGGGGTTTGTTGAACGAAGGAAGAGGCTAATGCCTCTGACGCTTCATCTTGAGCCGTTACACTGTGCCGTAAGCGTAGTAATAGGAATTGAGGAGTAAACCTCTTGGACAGTCATAAATTAACGATTGCTTAGTATATGTAAGTATAACTTGCCTGGTAGACCTCCCTCTGTTCCTTCTCTAACTCTTTCCAACGACTCTCAAGACTTTTGGCTTCCTCGAAGGCGTCTTTAGTTTCAGATCTGAGGTCATACAGACGTTGCTGCAAGGTCAGATTGTGGTCTTGTCAACCAGTTAGAGGACTCTATTGCCATGGGTTGAATGTGAGACATACTGGCTATGGCTTCATTGGCCATGCCCAATTCTGCCTGGGCATTGTATAATTCCTTGACTCGCCGTAGGGAATGAAAGACTGCTTGGAAATATGTTGGATCATTAAGTAGGTCTTCGAGATCTTCACGTCTGTCATTGGGACAATAAGCTCTTGCACAAAGATAGTGTAAATCTAAGGACTGACGTTAAATGTGATAATTCAGGGAAATCTTGGAGTAGTTGCGATGTCATCAGTGCCAGGAAAGGGCTCACAGTCACACAGGTTAGCGCTCATATATAATCCATGACAAACAGAGATTGCCATCAATTTCGGAAATCCAGGTTTATCATGTCCATTGTTCTTCCGGGCGACCACATTTCAGCCCAACACGTTAATCTCAAACTTGGGCCGGGTATCCAGCAGCTCTCAACCGTTACAGCTGGCAGGACAGATGTTACAGTCATCGCAACTCGTGCAGGCCAATTACATCACTCTCAAAATCGGAGTAGATGGTGGATAGACAGCAATTCGCGTCGCGTAAGCCTGAACACGAAATATTTAAGACAGTTTGCTTTAAAACTTGTGAAGTATGTTCCGGCAGCACAGGAATCAGTCATTGGCGTTATCACACAAAAGATTGGTGAAGGCTATCGGGTAGACATCGGTTCTGCGCATTTTGCTTTACTAGACGGCTTAGCATTTGAAGGGGCTACAAAACGCAACAAGCCCAATCTCAAGGTAGAATTTGTACGCTGTGTGGGATACAAATGTTTCTGATAGATCTAGGTTGGCTGTTTGGTGTATGCACGAGTCTCCTTAGCTCACAAAGACATGGAACCCGAATTGGAGTGTTTTGATGCACAAACCAGAAAAGCTGAAGGTTTCGGTGAGTTAAAGGGTGGATTTGTTGTTCGCTGCAGCTTAAAAATGTGTCGAGAGTATGTGCTTCCTTTCCCAACTCAAATATCATTGTCGTTATGTATCTTTTAGGCTACTGGACCCAAAACATTATTTGCTCCCCCTTTCTGGCAATCGATTCCCTTTTGAGGCCGCGGTTGGGATGAATGGACGAGTATGGGTTAACTCAAAAGAGATAAAGCAGACAATAGCCCTAGTACGCTGCATCGAATTGTCTGATCCTGATGGAGGAGGCTTGGATGAGAACGGTCTAAAGAATTTTCTGGATACGCTCGATGTGTAGAAGTCTTTATGTACCAGATCGTCGTAATGGCTGGTGGCGCAAGGCTGTATGGCAAAGGAGTAAGAATCTTGGTCGAGGGCAAGAGAATATGGGATATGAGTCTTTCGGCCTTCAATCGTCATCTGTTGTCAAACGTGCCCGCTTGGTCGGCCGTCTCGAAGATCCACTGGTAGTACTTGCAGGCTCTTCATCACTTTCTCCCGTGCTCCTGTGGCTCATATTAGCACGTTTTCTTCTTTGATATTCTCTATCTTTAATCTTTTTGGCCTGTGCCGCGGTTAAATCCTGAGTGCGAGCAGCAGGTGGCACGGCAATGGTGGTCAGAGGTGCGGGTGTGGATTGCTTGACAAACTCGTCATTAGCAACCACAGACTCCTCGCCTTCCCCAAGAAGTTCAAGAGACTGTGGCAAATCATTTCAGCTCATTCCCCGAGGCAGAAGATTAATTAAAATTAGTACCTTCTGGACAGTCAGACTACTATTTGAGAATATACGGTCATGGTCGTGAATTTCATATTTCCTGCGACCCGAGGTTTGATTCTTAAGGTAGTTTTCAAACCCTTGAATGATGTTACCACCGCTGTGCGCAGCTGTTTCGGTCAAATATGAAACCTCGAGGTTGTGTATTTGAAGCTCTATCTGGGCCTGGTAACAAAGTCAGAGGTGTTGATGGAAATCGATCTAATAACATGCAAGTTGCTTATCTATTGCCCTCTTCTTTGGCAGTGCCTGCATGAGTTCCTTCTTAAGAATTTCATAACGCGCTCGGTCTTCCGCAGATGGTGCTGCTGTTGATTCAGCCATGTTGTTGAAGGGAAGATGGTCGTGTTCATGTTTGTCCATATTTGTCCATAAGAGACGCGTACGCGCAACTGACCTTCCGCATTAACCTTCTTCTAAGTCTTTCAACCCACAATGTCGACTCTACCGCCGTCAAGTGATCCTCCCCCAAATAATGAGAAGAAGCCAGAAGATACTGGGCCTTCTGAATCGACATCAGCCGATGACGCTGTGGCTATGGATGTGACGCCTGACAGTCCACCTGAGGAGACATGGGACGATATACCAGAGGACATCTTGGCATTGAGCACGGATGAAATCATTACAAGAACACGGCTAATTGACAATGATATTAAAGTGGGTTGTCTTCCATATTGATTTTGTGAAAGAAGTAAGAATGTGTGTGTAGGTTATGAGGTCGGAAACGCTCCGGTTACAACACGAACAGAACGTAATGAAAGAAAAGATTCGAGACAACGGAGAGAAGATTAAGCAGAACAAAGTTCTTCCATATCTTGTAGGAAATGTTGTAGAGGTACCTTCTGATTATTCAGTTTCTTAGTCATGCATCTCATAACACCCATAGATTCTGGACGTCGACCCTGAAATCGAGGAGGACGGTGCAAACCAGGACCTTGACTCCATGCGCAAGGGAAAGTGTGCTGTTATCAAAACGTCAACGCGACAAACCGTGTTTCTTCCTCTCATCGGTCTCGTTCCAGCAGACAAACTCAAACCAGGCGATCTAATTGGTGTTAATAAAGATTCATATCTCATTCTTGACACCCTACCTGCGGAATTCGACTCCCGTGTCAAGGCAATGGAGGTCGACGAGCGTCCAACAGAGACTTACACGGATATTGGTGGCTTGGAGAAACAAATCGAAGAGCTTGTGGAAGCAATTGTGCTTCCCATGGAACAGGCGGACAAGTTCAAGACTCTGGGAATTAAGCCGCCGAAAGGTTGCTTGATGTATGGACCCCCAGGTACATTTTATTCGTCATGTTCAACTTACTCTGAATTAACCCGAGTTAATAGGCACTGGAAAGACACTTCTTGCCAGGGCATGTGCAGCCTCAACGAAGGCATGCTACTTGAAACTCGCAGGCCCGTCCCTTGTGCAAATGTTCATTGGTGATGGTGCAAAACTCGTTCGAGATGCCTTCGCCTTGGCAAAGGAGAAGGCACCTGCGATCATCTTCATTGATGAATTGGACGCCATCGGGACGAAACGATTCGATTCTGACAAGAGTGGCGACCGTGAAGTGCAACGGACGATGCTGGAGCTACTCAACCAACTTGATGGCTTTGGCAGTGACGAGAGAATTAAGGTATGATTCTCGATCCCATTTTATCTTGGAAGACCTTATTTAACTGGTCCGTGCAGGTGATTGCAGCCACGAACAGAATCGATATCCTGGACCCGGCTTTGCTACGTTCTGGTCGTCTGGATCGCAAGATTGAATTTCCGCTTCCAAATGAATCCGCACGAGCACGTATCCTTGAAATTCACTCACGGAAGATGTCAGTATCAAAGGACGTTAACTACGAAGAGTTAGCGAGGAGTACCGACGAATTTAATGGTGCACAGTTGAAGGCGGTTTGTGTGGAGGCTGGTATGATCGCCTTACGGGAAGGTGCAGTGAAACTTTCGCATGAGCATTTCTTGAGTGGCATTGCCGAAGGTTTGTGATTGATAGGTTTATTTCTTTCGAAACACTAATTTTTGGGTTTTCTTTAGTTCAAAGCAAGAAAAAGAATAATCTCATGTACTTCGCTTAAATAGATTGATTGAGAGTGTCCACATACATTCATGTTTTCACGTGCCTTGAGGCTGAAGTGGTCTTTCCAAAATTTGGGTCAACCAGATACCACCACCATCTAGTCTGACTTGTGAAGGCATAGATGCTAATTAACACGTGTATTCCGACACACTACTGATTCTGCTTTCTTCGTTACATCCAGGATGTTGTCCGCGGAAGTTGGGGAGAATCCAGAAAGCATGCTTGACGCCAGCGGGGTATATGAAGTAAACTTAATTGAAGAAAGTGTGATGGCAAAGAGAGTTTAAGGACAATCCTGATGAAAGGAACCAGAAGGGTCTGTCTAGGTTTGGTACGTCTCTTCCTCTGACAGCCAGCTAACGGTAATGTAGGGATCAGGGTACCAAGGGCTGTCTTGGAGATTGTCTTGCCACAGAGAAGCCGTAATCAACCTTAGACCTGAAGGTTCTTCCTGAACCCCAGCTTATTACTTGATCTGACGACTTGTTTTTTCTCCTATCCAGCACTTGACCACCGTCTACAACGTTGCACAGACCATTTCTATTATTCCATCGTCGGCGAGGAGTGTCACCACTATTTTCATATGGTATGGTACGCTTCCACCCATATATCCGCAAAAGAAGCCTAGCTGAAGCCGCCACTCCGTCATCAGGTTACGAATATGCGGTATTCAAATTTGCTTCAAAGTGGATTGTCAGCTCCGCGCCCTTCTTCGCGAGAAGATTCGACCATGGCCGCTCATCGTGCTGTCTTTTCGCGCAGACCGACAGGAATCCATACTCTTCCTGTTGAATTGTTGTCTCGAATATTTGTTCTAGGTGCTGGGTTTGATTATCCCTATGAGGATTCCCCATTCCTGCTTAAACCAGAGCAGGCGTATGCACCACCGTCTTCTTCCAATTTCCAAGTGATAGTGTCGCATGTTTGTCATCATTGGCGGCAAGTAGCCTTACGCACACCATCTCTTTGGACCACTCTTCATTTTCGGGAGAAACCACACATCAGCCGTGCAGAAGCATACCTTAGTCGGTGCACAAGGTCCTCCAATTACCTGCTCGACATCCTTTTCGACAGCGTTTCAGAGGAGGACCATACGCCTGGTGTCACACTATACAAGGACGAAGTTCAAGTGATATTTCAAATTATTACACCTCACGTTAAGCGATGGCGGTCTTTTCATCTCAAGATATGCGACAACTTCTGCAAAGAGTTGGCAAGACGGTTTTTGAGTACCTGCGGGCCTGCTCCGAATCTGGAGACACTCCAGCTTTACCATTTTGAAAATTACCGAACGACCCAAAATCTCTACCTTGCAACCTACCGGTCTCCTGTAGTCGTTTTCGAAAACGCCCTTCCTCGACTAAAAAATGTCTCCCTTATTGGCGTCAATTTACCTTGGGATAGGAGTCCTTATCTCATGAATCTACGTCAACTGGAGTTGGCCCTTCATCCGGACAATATCCGACCACCTTACAGATGGTGGAAGAGGATGCTCCATCTCAGTCCAGCACTGGAGACATTGTGTCTTCATTACTCCGGGCCTAAAATGGCGTCTGGTGATCTGGATTTGGAGTGGCCTTCAACAGAGGAGAGAATTTCTTTACCACGCCTGCAAGGATTGAGCGTCACCGATCTGGATCCAGACTACCTCTGCATATTACTCGAACGCCTTGCTATTCCCAATGTCAGGTCACTGACGCTCGACCTGCCAGACCAGGATTTCACCCCGTTTCTCAAACTAATCACCAGATATACTTTAGATGCGAGTGGCGCTTCAAGTGACCCTTCCACTCTTCCTTCACGTTCCCCGCATCAAGTTCCCACTATGTCCCTCTCGAATCTGGACACATTAGTGATCCGGGCCCTCGACTGCAGCTGGGACAGCTGGTTATTGTTTCTAAGTTTTCTGCAAAAGCTCAGAATTCTTCATGTTGATTTCTCCAGAGTGGGACCTGGGTTCTGGAGGATCTTCACTGGGGATTACGCTAGTACTTCGAATGGGGCTTCCCTTAGATCACAGCCAAAAGGCTGTCTCCCGATGATCTTGCCCTGTTTAGAAGTGCTCAAAGTTTCCGGAGTCTCTGGAGAAGATATAATTTCTGCACTTCTTCATCGATATCGGAACCAAGTAGTGATTCGTCTGCATCCAAAATGGCCGAGGTGGATGGTTGGTTGGACGGAACAGCGAAGGGGCGTCGATCGAGAACTCGATGCCCTTGTGGATCGGGGATACTGGACTCCATCGTATGGCTGTTCTGAATTGCGTGTTATCATCGAACCATTTGACCTGGATGAAGATGAGGAGGAAGACCAAGATGTAGAAGATGATGACGGTAGGCAATTCGAATTCAATGATCGTAGTCGATAGTAATGTACTTTGCCATGACATCTTGGAGGAATGGACGTTATTTCATTCGCGCTTTTTTCATTCCAAGTCTATTTCTTGTAAACTTATATCTTGATTACACACTAGCAGTATTATCAAGTTACTGTGTTGAATTTACTATTTGGTAGCAAGTGATCCTTGTGCTCATAGTGTTCTCGATGCGAGTTGTCGGACTTCACCTAATTTGGAAGTTCAATCTTTGCGGGGACCGGGCCGCTTGAACTAAAAAAGTTTTGTACTCGACCCAACTACTCGAGGGAGAACATAGTACTGGGTGCGTCTTTGAAGGTAAAATATATTATTCTTTATAGCGACTCTCATGACTCTAACTCAAAATTATCCAGAGGTGTCGGTCAATCCCATTTCTACTTCAGTATCTATTCTCCGGCAGAACTGAGAATGACCTTCAAACACAATTTTCATGACCCTCTCTCAATCAATCTACGTAGACAGACGAGGATGCTGCTGTCCGCCATACCTTCCACGTCTCAGCATTATCAATATATCACAGATGCTCTAAATCCAAGTCAGCTGTTGGCTGCCATCTCTGCTTGCTTAGCAGAGCCCAGCTTTACGGCGATTATTGCAAAACTATTTCGACCACTTTTGATGGATCTTTGCGCAAGGTGGATAGACGATTCTCGGAACTCGGAAAATCACCTGGTGGCATTGTCTTATATTGTGGAGGTCCATGAAGAACTTTTTCCGTAAGTTGATCGCTTGCTTCTCTTGCACGTTTTCTGACATTCACTACCAGCATACTTAATCAGTTGCTCCTCACACATTTTGAAGGAGGCCCACTCGTACCATTGTTGTCACCCGTACTTTCATTGGAAGAAGTCAATCCCATTCGTCTGCACAGGGTCCTACTCGCATACTACAGAATCCTGCAAATCAACCGCGAGTTTCCTCGTCATTCATTGTGGTCCCTAGCACCTCTTCACAAACTTATATTCTCCCAAGATGTCGACAATGGCTCTAGGTTCCTTGCAATCAGATGTTACTCCCTTCAATCCGGTATGGGCGAAGTGGACCGTCTGAACTTGGAACGGAATATACTTGGAGAGCCGTGCAGAGATGAGTGCAAGTTAAACTATGGTCAGAACCTGAACGGGACAGAGAACAACATAGATGGCTGGGTAATGCCGGCTGTGGAACTAGACAGAGTCCGGGAGGAAAGGGCAGAGATAGCGAATGCGGAGATCGACTTCTATTCGAGTGATGAAACAGATGAGGTTTGGCAAATCCAGCGTTCAGATATCAAGTTTGTTGGACTTCTTCCCTTTCGCTTCCCTGTTCTCATCACTTTTACAGTCCTTGGATAGTTAACGTTCACGGTGTGCTACTATTGCGGTCATCTCCCCTTTCGTTTGAATTAAATTCACCCTTGATCTCAACACCATCATCCACAAGGGTTCTTCAACAGCTCGCCATTCACATATCCCTATGCCTCCCCACTGTTCTTGTGTCCGCACCATCGGCAGGAAAGTCGTTGATCTTGTCCCATCTCGCGAAAATCCTCCATCCTGAAAAATCAAGTCAAATCGTAACGATACAGCTTGCTGATACCTCTCTTGATCCGCGTTCCCTCCTTGGGTCGTACATCTCATCAACTGCACATCCTGGGACATTCGAATGGAAGGAAGGTGTCCTTATTCAGTCAATGCGAGAGGGTAAATGGGTGGTCTTTGAGGATGTGGATCGAGGAAGTGCGGAGGTTCTAGGGATTATCAAGCCTTTAACCGAGTCACTTGAACTTGGGAAGTGGATTGGTGGCCATGCAAAACTTGACGTCCCAGGTCATGGAAATGTTGTTGCCCATGAATCCTTTAGAGTGTTTGCAACGAGATCTTCCCATACCTCCAGGGATGGAACTTTTAGTCCTCCTACATTCTTTGGGTCCCAGTGGTTTTCCGAGGTTGTTGTTCCTACTCCTTCGCCAGAAGAGCTGTCTTCCATTGTTGATGCCAAATTTCCGCATTTGGCTGGAGACATTTCTTCAGCAATCATTCGGTTATGGGACGCAATTAGGCATTTGGGCTCAACTTCCCCGGGGCTGGAGGTTGGGTTGAGAGAGTTACTGAAATTCTGCAACCGAATCAACAACCTGCTTTCGTCCCATGATCTATCCGACGTTTCAATGCAGGATGGGAAAGATATGACTCTTTCAGATGTATTCTCGCATCCCACCAGTCGTGAACTTATCTATGTCGAGGCCCGTGACGTCTTTTTTGGTGTAGCGGCTTCGACACCAACGATACAAATCCATCTAGCTACTGTCGCAGAGCTTGTTGGTGAACACCTTGGTATTGATCCCGAACGCCAACAATGGATTCTAAGTGGGAAAACCCCACAATTTAGCGTCAACAAAGATGCCAATGGCCAGGCTGTTGGAGTAACGTTCGGCCGGATACACCTTCGAGCTCGCTCTAATAAAGCGGCAATGATCGGTCACTCCAGACCTTTCGCGATGCATAAACCCGCCATCAACTTGCTATCAAGGATTGCAACTGCAGTCTCACATTTAGAACCCGTGCTGTTAACAGGGGAAACGGGCACAGGAAAAACCAGTGTTATATCGCATCTAGCATCAATTCTGAACCAGCCCCTCATCTCTCTGAACCTTTCTCATCAAACGGAGTCCTCAGACTTGATTGGCGGTCTTAAACCAATCGACGCGAGAATTCCGGCAACGACGTTGCAGGAGAAATTTAATACCCTGTTTGCTACTACTTTCAGCAGGAAGAAAAATGAGAAGTTTGAGACGGAAATACGCAAAGCTGTCAATGACTGCAAGTGGAAGAGAGCTGTCGGGCTGTGGAAAGAGTGCGTGCGGTTGGCCGTAGAACGAATACAGACGAAGCAAGCCCAAGAAAATCCGTGAGCAGTGTCCCTTCCTGTTGAGTTATTCTAACAGTCGCATGATGCAGTTCTACGCCGTTGGAAGACGACCCTCCAAGGAAACGACGAAAAACAGTAGCTCCATCACAGACATCACTGTCCATGTGGACGGAATTCCTTCGTGAAGTAGAAGTGTTTGAAGTGCAACACGTGCATGGCAATGGCAAATTTGCTTTCGGTTTTGTGGAAGGTCCACTAGTCAAAGCTCTGAGGTCTGGTTATTGGTAAGGAATGCTGCCGATTTTTGTTGTCCAAATCTTAATTTGAATCCCTAGGATCCTGCTAGATGAAATTAACTTGGCAAGTTCTGATACCCTGGAAAGTGTTTCCAGCCTGTTGCAAGACCCAACTGCTTCAATCACTCTCACCGAACATGGTTCATTAGAGCCCATTCCCCGACATCCAGACTTCCGTTTATTTGCTTGTATGAATCCTGCTACAGATGTGGGCAAGAAGGACCTTCCACCAGCCATCAGGTCGCGATTCACTGAGATCGACGTCCCATCTCCAGATTCCGACAAGGATACGTTGGTCACCCTCATCACTCAGTATATCGGCCACGCAGCGGTTAGTGACAAGAAGATCATCATGGATATAACAGACTTCTACGTTGACGTTAAACGTATTGCTGAAGGAAGGCAAATTGCAGATGGCGCTAACCACCGGCCGCATTTCAGCTTGCGCACGTTGACGCGGGCGCTTACCTTTGCTTCTGACATTGCCGTCAATTTTGGTCTTCGTCGATCTGTTTGGGAAGGTTGTTTGATGGCATTCACAATGACTCTGGACGCCGAAAGCGAGGTATTGGTGATGAATCTGGCAAAGAAATATCTGCTGTCGGGCGTAAGTAATCCGCATTCGATGCTGTCAAAAGAGCCTTCTGCACCAACCCATGGCCAATTTATTAAGTTTGGTCCTTTTTACCTTGAACAGGGACCCCAACAGGTAGACTCGGCAGACGACTACATAATCACTCCTTCGGTTGCACAGAAGCTTATAGACCTCGCTCGGGTCATTCTCACTCGTCGCTTTCCTGTCCTGATTGAAGGACCGACGTCGAGTGGCAAAACCAGTGCAATCGAATATCTCTCTAGGCGGACGGGTCATCGGTTCATTCGGATTAATAACCACGAGCATACCGATATACAGGAATACCTCGGTTCTTATGTTTCAGATCCTCTGACCGGCAAACTTGTGTATAAGGATGGTCTCCTCGTTCAGGCTTTACGCTCTGGGCATTGGCTTGTGCTCGATGAGCTCAATCTGGCGCCCACTGACGTCTTGGAAGCCCTCAATAGGCTCCTTGATGACAATCGCGAACTCGTGATACCAGAGACCCAAGAAATAATTCGACCTCATCCGCATTTCATGTTATTCGCAACGCAGAATCCTCCCGGAGTTTATGCAGGCAGGAAGATATTATCTCGTGCATTCAGAAATCGGTTTTTGGAAGTTCATTTCAAAGATGTTCCACAAGAGGAACTAGAAACTATTCTCTGCCAAAGATGTCGTATTGCACCATCATATGCGAAACGAATCGTCAACATATTCCGGGAACTGCAAAAGCAGAGGCAAACTGGCCGTGTTTTTGAGAGCAAGCATGGCTTTGCAACTCTTCGTGATTTATTTCGTTGGGCTAACCGTGATGCTGTCGGTTATCAAGAGTTGGCAAACAATGGATACATGCTGCTGGCCGAGCGGACTCGACGCCTTGATGACAAACGAGTTGTGAAAGAGGTCATTGAAAAAGAAATGGGTGTCAAAATCGACGAAGATGCAATGTATAGCCTCCAAAGTCCGGATTTCGATATGGAAGCCTTCTTGGGCAACCCTATACCGAAGTCAGCTGGCTTTGTCTGGACCAATACGATGAAACGGCTGTATACTTTGGTATGTCGAAGTCTGCGGTTCCGCGAGCCTGTCCTTCTGGTC
The DNA here is from genome assembly GCA_026262225.1 of Inosperma sp. D86. NCBI lineage: Eukaryota > Fungi > Basidiomycota > Agaricomycetes > Agaricales > Inocybaceae > Inosperma > Inosperma sp. D86. Next base: position 20,653 of record JAIUJM010000161.1, read on the forward strand.
GGGGAAACAGGCACAGGCAAAACGTCGATCTGTCAGGTGTTTTCTGAGGCATCATCTCGCCGTTTGGTGTCGCTCAATTGTCATCAAAATACGGAAACTGCGGATATCATTGGAGGTTTGCGCCCTGTGAGAAATCGCAATGCCCTACAAGCAGATGCAATGAGCCATTCAGTCTCCCTACTGAGGGAAATGGGTCTTGAAAATCTCCCATCGACTGTGGAAGGATTAGCTATTTCTCTGTCATCTGTCTTGATGAAGGCCGAGAATCTTGATGCTGAACTGCGATCTCGAGTGGAAGGAGCGCATCGGCTCTTGGTGCACGCAAAAGCAATTTTCCAGTGGCACGATGGCCCTCTCGTGGACGCGATGCGCAACGGTGATGTTTTTCTGATGGACGAAATATCATTAGCGGACGATTCGATTCTCGAAAGACTTAACAGTGTGCTGGAACCTGGTCGATCCATCGTTTTAGCAGAACGTGGTGGAGCCGATTCCGACGACCTTTCTCTTTGTGCCGAAGAAACCTTTAGTTTCGTTGCAACCATGAACCCAGGTGGTGACTATGGAAAAAAAGAATTATCACCTGCCCTTCGAAATCGGTTTACAGAAATATGGGTGCCTCCAATTGATGATCGGCGAGATCTGGAGCTGATAGTGAAAAGCTCATGGAAATATCCGATTTTGCAACTATATACCTCTGTTCTGCTTGATTTCGTTGACTGGCTATGCGAACATGTAGGCGATCGATCACTGTTGAGTCTTCGGGATATTTTGGTGAGTAAGATGATTTATTTTCAAGACAGTAATCATTGACCGTTCTCTAGGGTTGGGTTGGTTTCCTCAACTCTGCGTATGAGGTCCACAAAAGAGATCAACTTGTTAACGACTTATTTGTGAGTGTGTTATCTGTAACTATAGTCAGTTATTGATGTCCACATTAGCATCACGGAGCACATATGACATATTTGGATGGCCTGAGTTCATTCCCACAACTGACAGGATATTCCAAAGATGCTCTGCAGAGTTTGAAAAATGGCGCTCTCAACAAGCTTCAGGCACTTGTCCCTTTATCTCAACCATTTGGAACGACTCTTCCAGACCAAGGTGCTCGGGACCTGGTACGATTCGGCTCTTTCACCTTACCCAGGGGCAGCTTCCAGACATCCTACCAAGCCTTCAACTTCACGGCACCAACCACTCTTAACAATGCTATGCGTGTCGTCCGTGCTTGCCAGGTCGCTAAACCTATCCTTCTAGAGGGTAGCCCTGGGGTAGGGAAAACGAGCCTAATCTCTGCACTCGCAAATCTATCTGGCCACAAGTTATGTCGCATCAACCTCTCCGATCAAACAGATTTAATCGATCTTTTCGGTTCTGATCTACCCTTGGACGGTGGGGAAGCAGGTGTATTTGAATGGAAAGACGCAGAATTTCTCAGAGCCTTGCAAGATGGCGACTGGGTTCTCCTTGATGAGATGAACCTTGCTCCACAGGCAGTTTTGGAAGGTCTGAATGCCATTCTCGACCATCGTGGTGCCGTTTACATCCCTGAGCTCAACCGGTCGTTCAAATGTCATCCCTCGTTCCGTATCTTTGCTGCGCAAAACCCCATTCACCAAGGCGGCGGAAGGAAAGGCCTGCCAAAGTCGTTTCTAAATCGGTTTACCAAGGTTTACTTGGATGAGCTGACTCCGGACGATTTCCTTACGGTCTCCTCCTCTTTGTTCCCTGACCTGACGCAAATTACACTCCGTTCAATGATATCCTTTAATATCGATTTGAACGACAACGTTAGTTCCAAACTTGGATTTGCCCAGGATGGCTCTCCTTGGGAGTTCAATCTGCGAGATGTTATCCGGTGGTCCACGCTTGTGTCTAGCTCGATTCCGAGTCGGCAACCCAGAGACTTTCTTGCTGCCGTTTATTTGCATCGTTTTCGTACCTGTTCGGACCGTCAATTTGCCCAAGCGTTATTCGATAAGGCTTTTTCCACGCCTTCTTCAATCGAATTGCATGATCATCCACCATGGTCAATAACTGCTGCAAACGTACAATTTGGGTGCTGCATTATAGACCGACGAAACCAGATCTCCTTTTCCCGACCCCATAGAATCCTGAAATCCCAACTTGATCCCTTAGAGTCACTTGGAATCTGCGTCTCTCAAGGGTGGTTGGCGATAATAACTGGACCACGTAAAAGCGGGAAGACTAGCCTTGTAAGAACTTTAGCAGACTTGACTGGAAACTCGGTTGAGGTGGTGACCATAAATCCTGGCACGGACACTATGGACATCCTGGGCAGCTTCGAGCAAGTTAACAGTGTCAGAATTTTGGCAAGCATTCTGGACGAAGTCATCTGCCTACTAGAGCTCGATGTTCGCGCTTTGAAGGAGGTTTCTACCGATTTACATCTGGCGAACACACTCCGAAGAGCCTGTAACAAGATTTCAACCTCCAGGCCTACAAACTTAATTCAAGCCACCTTCCAACTAGTATCCAGATTAGTTGCTTCTGATTCGTGTTTGAAGGATCATTGTCAAGCAATGGAAGCCGATATAAAACGGATGATGGAATACCCAGCAGAGTCCGGTCGATTTGAGTGGGTGGACGGCCCCTTGGTCAAAGCAATGAAATCAGGGCAGTGGCTCGTCCTTGATGGAGCAAATTTGTGCAATCCTTCTGTGCTAGATCGACTCAACTCCTTATGTGAACATGAAGGTCACCTGTCTCTCAGTGAACGTGGATTCGTAAATGGTGAAGTCGAAATTATGAAACCTCATCCCCGCTTTAGACTCTTCATGACTGTGGACCCTCGTCACGGCGAGTTGTCACGAGCCATGCGCAACCGAGGTGTTGAGATATATCTACAAGGGCAACCTGTAGGGAATGATTTTGAAATAGTTGGCGATTTTAATCGTCTCCCGACGTTTTCTCCTGGACATTCCTATGAAGTACAAGCAACTGCCTATGATGCAATTCGACGAGGACTTCTTGTTCAACACATTCCCATCTCCAGCATAACGTCGACAGGGCACAGCCTTGATCATGACTCTGCGCTTGCATATCTGATTGACACTTCCCCAGTCAGACTCTCCACTCAGGTGGTGGTAA
>JAIUJM010000162.1:0-23746 GCA_026262225.1 Inosperma sp. D86
TCAATATACCTCTGGATCTGGAATCAACACTATTGTCCAGAATGAATCTGCTGGTGTCGAACCCAACAATCTCGGTGCCTCTGGTCGTGCAGGTATCCTGAACAGCATCTCTGAATTGTAAAAAAAACGATAAAATTTGGCCTACATATTGTTCAAGTTGTGTATTTTGGTCCCCATGTTTGCCCTTGCTCGTCGGTTCCGTTACGATATCATCTGCTGTAAATTGATGCCCCGTTCGCTTGCTTGCTGCTACTCCTGTATACCAATTATTGATGCCCTTTAATTCACTTGAATACGACGATTCGTTGTCACGTTGCCAATGTATCACCGGGACATAGTTGTGAGTGCCTTGAACAACAGTTCTTTGACTTGTTTGATAATCGCATCTCAAGCGCATTCCCCGTCAATTCGTCCAGACCTGCAATAATGAATTCGGAAAGAATTTACAAGGTATATTGGTCCGCATTTCTAAGTCAACAACAGAGACACTTCATACACTACATTGGGAAAAGCAAATAACTTCAAGACGAAAAAAAGATAGAAAGTGAAGAGTTCAGGAGCCAGTCGCGGAACAGGCTTTATCGAAGGGAAGGACACACACAAGGGTTTTGGTTCAAAGTCGAGTCGAAAAAAAAAATCTAAATAACATAGTTTTCCGTTGGGCTCAAAGCGAGCAAGGGGGGAGCGCAAGACGCTATCGGGGCCACAGGAATTTAGGCCTGATGACGGTGCTGTTGTACACTACTGATTATTATTCCCTCTTGGTGGTGGTAATTAGTGTGCCACATTCTACGATTTTATGAGAAACAATCACCAGCCTGAACAAACTCGGAAACGTACGTCGAAATCAATCGCAACCTCGGTTATCATCTCCAACAACCGCTCAATCCTCTGCTTCCTGAACAAAGAATATAAACCCCTGTAGTAGTAAAAGGTCTGAATTTCTTGCAGAACCCTGCCAATAAACAAATCATCCAAAGTGCGCAACAGTGTTACATTTGTACGCACCTTAGCAACTTTTGAATCTTTTCCAAATCACGATCGGTCGGGGTTCTGAAGCCAGTGGATGCATGAACTTGATATGCGGTATGGACAACGGCTACCACTGCTTGTGCAAGCGCTGGAGAGGCTCCGGTGTCGTTAACAGCCTTGGAATCATGAAAACATATGTGTGAGGCACAAGTGAAATGACGTACTTCAGAGACGATGCTCATGGCTTTAGCAGTTACAATGATCAAATTACCAATCAGGATAATGTCTGGCGTTTGGCTGGCCATGCTTGTGCTTTTGGTCGACATAGCGAGGATGCAGTAGAAAAGTAATTTGTCGTTTGTCCGTGTGTTCTGTGTTCCCATCGATGATGTAATCAAGTCTGTGGCTGTGTAGAGTCTGGACAGGCACAGCACTTCAACATTGCGCGTGATGTTGTATTACTGATTATTCTGTTTGGCGGTGGTAATACATAACATACGATTCTAAGGAAGAACGAAGAACGTACGTTGAGATCATTCGCAACCTCTGCTACCATCTCCAACAACCTCTCAATCCTCGCTTCTTGAACAAAAAGTAAAGGATGCAGTTCCTGGAGTTATAAAAAAGTCTGTATGTTTGGCAGAACCTTGCCAAAGAATTTCATCCAAAAGTGTGCAACAATGTTAGAATTGATTCGTACCAGAGCAACGGTTTAAAAATTTCCAAATGATGATTGGTGCATGTTCGAAAGATGAACTTCATATGCAACTACTGCTGCTTGTGCAAGTGCTTGAGAAACTCCGGTGTCGTTGACAGCCTGGAAACGAGAATATGTTAAGGGGTCAGGAGGGCGCGCACAGCGCAATCGGGTGCTACTATGGTACTTCGTGTGTCACGATCTAAGAGTTCATGAGTAAGGTGTAGAACAAACTGAAGAACGTTACCTTGAGATCATTCACAACTTCAGCTACCATCTGTAAAAGCCCCTCCATCAGTCATTTCTTGAACAAAGAGTAGATAAAGGAGTCCCTGTAGTTATAAAAATTCTGGATTTCTTGCAGAACCCTGCAAAAAAATCATCCAAAGTGCGCACGCAACAGTGTTATGTTTAATTCATACCAGAGTAATTATTTTTTTTTCCAAATCACGACTGACAGATGTTCAAATAGCCTGTAAATGAACGCACTTGATATGCGGTATGGACAACGGATACCACTGCTTGTGCAAGCACTTGAGGATAGGGTGTCGTGGACAGCCTAGGAAAGTAGGTATAGGGCGCAAAAAGGATGATGTACTTCGGAGACGATGCTTATGGTTTTAGCAGTGCAATAGAATTGCCAATACCGGTTATATCTGGAGTTTGTTCGGCCATGCTAGCTTTTGGTCGATATAGCGAGGATATAGCAGAAAGTAGCACATCCAGGGATGATGAGAAGGCGGTCATGGTAGTAATGCTTTAGGAAGGTGGGAAAGAAGCAGCAGACCTGGGAGAACGGGAAATAAGGCCAAGCAAGCGAGGCAACCCAGCCCTATCGATCTGGCATATCAACGTTTCTAGAGGCCAGCGATCGATAACAGGAAATCTTGCAGAGGAGTGTCATTACTTGAAGAAGCAGGGTGGGGGACCTATAATCACGAAAAAAAAGGAAAGGCAGACAGAGTGACCGATGGACCATACAGGAAAACGATTTTCTATCAGCTGTGGAAAGAAGGAAGGAAGCGCGCAATGTTGCCGCAAACCACTGTTTCGGGAATCAGCGGTTTACAACTTACATAAATGCGATTGATCATGATGGGGTCACGTTCGAATTACCATGGTTGTTCAATTGCGCAGTGACAATGTTGAATGCGGTTTTCCTCCTTTCGAGTTTTTGCACTCAATTGTAAATCAAAATAGATCTATGTTTGCTACTTTGGTTCCCTTGCTTGCTTGTTTGTTCGTTTCCACTGTATAAATTGATGCTTAGCTTCGCTTGCTTGCTATAGGTTGGCATTGGAACAAATTTTTCTTTACATGGAGATAAAGAAAGAGGGTACAGGGCTAGAAATCTTGAATTGGCAGTTGATAACCTCACCTCCAGCACATTCATCTGTACATGTCAGTTTGGAAGGTGGTCTGAGTGGCATTTCTAAGTTGACTGTAACAATACATACACTTCTTGCTATAAACTTGTAAAAGCACATGAAAATTAAAAACAAAGAAAAAAGATCGAAGGAAAAAGAAGGAGAAGAGTTCAGGACCATGAATTCATACCAAGGTGTGTTCGTTGGAGGCGCAAATAACTGGAAAAAAAATTAATGCAAACAATGACAGAGAAAGAAAATTGAATGTACAGAGGACGCTGACAGGAAATCGGTCCGATCAATGGACAATGAGACCGATAGCACTCGCAAAAGTGGCCCTGATGATAGTGCTGTTGTATTGTCATCCCTACTCCGTGGTGCCACAACTGACGATTGTATGAGAAGCAATCAGCAGAGCAAACTCAAGAACGTACACCGAGATCAATCGAAACTTCGGTCACCATCTCTCAAAGTCTCTCAATCCTCCACTTCTTGAACAAAGAATATAAAAAGGAGCTCCTGCGTTTGTAAAAGGTCTGGATCTCTTGCAGAACGCTGCCAAAAAAACAAAAAAAAATTCATTTTCAAAGTGCGCAACAGTGTTGAATTTGATTCGTACCTCAGCAAGTTTCTTATTTTTTCCAAATCATGATCTGTTGATGTTCGGAAGCCTGTAGATGCATGAACTTGATATGCGGTATGGACAACGGATATCACAGCTTCTGCGAGCGTTTGAGAAGCTCCAACATCGTTGACAGCCTAGAATCATGGAAGATAGGTAGAAGGCGAAAGCAGGATAGCATACCTCAGAGACGATGATCAAGGCTTTAGCAGTAGCAAGCGCCAAATCGCCAATAAGGGTAATATTTGGAGTTTGGTTGGCCATCTTTGTGCTTTTGTTCGAGATGTTGAGAGAAAGCGAGATGGGGGAATGGTAGAGCTGAATTGGATTTGATTCTTGCCATGGCTAGAAATATAAGCGAAAAAGCAGAGTTCCTTGATGCATGCTGGACAATTGTTGTCAGGTAAGTTAAACAACATGACACACTTATTAGTAATTACATGATTGTCCTGATGAGCTACATATTAGCGCTCAAGTGCTCACAGAGCGCTCCATATCGCAGTTGTGTTGATCGAATTACCGGCCTTGAAACTCCCCGGTGGATGTGTCATGATCTCGTTATGGAGATCGAGAAGTGTTTTGGTAGATGGCATTGGTAATAAAATCTACCATCGTCACCAAATGAATGATTATGAAAGGTGTGAATTGCCTAATACAGCTGCGGATGGATCAAGGGTTGATCTCTGCACCGCAGTTGCACCGCTCCTTACATGGGGCCAATGTATCGAGATCTAAGATGACTCGAATTGACTCAATGATAACTCGGATCTTTGCTTCAAGATCTTTTCAAACAGCTCTCAGACCCCACAGTATCCACTCCTTTCAGAACAAATGCAATCTGTGGGTCGCCATATGCACCCTCTGATTGGGTCTCCTTCAGAAAACTTCCACCCAATCGCCCAATCGCCCTTCCGTTCTACCATGAGGCGGCGACACAGCGACTGGGTCGTCCCTTGTGTCGCATCCCTCAACATAGCTAGGACATCCAAATATGGTAAATCTTTCCTTTTTTGTTGTCCTAAAATTTCTAGTTCAAATCGGAACAGAGAATCGGATATATCAAACGTACTGTCCGTGATTGTCGCGAGCTGGTTGGCCAGGTCTGTCCACTGCTACAAGCCTTACCCTAGATCTGGGACCTGGGTGTAAGAGATGCTGACAAGTCCGATACACACAACTCGCTATCCTGTCCACCAGAGGAGACAAACATCGTGATAATTTGATTGAGCTGCTACGTTTCGTAGGTGTCATGTAGGGCAGGAAATTCCGAAATGACTCGTAACTAGAACTTTGTTCTCGAAAAATGCCAAGCGTTGTTGGTGCCACATTCGGAATGTGGCACACTTGTGAAATCTTTAAGCAGTTAGCTTTATAATCTGGAATAAATTTCCGACATTTTAGAAAGCAAATAGAGAGATGGGGGAACGTCACCAAGGTAGAGAGGATTGGTGTCGCTGTTTAATAGGGATTGGTATCCCTGCGGGCCTGTGGCCCTAATAGGAACTAGAAATGAAGATCGTTTCAGTTCACAGATTACAGTACTAGAACACAAAAAATACATATGCTTCCTGGGCACCCCAATCCAATGCATTAATGGGTCACCCAACTGGGCGTGGATGTGTTTCATTGTCAACGCGATTTGCTTTCCAAGTCGGCCGTCCACACTTGCGACTCACCACAGTAGATAGTGGTGGTGAAATAGTCGCCTGAGGAGATTGCAGGTCGTTGTTGCTTGTCAAAATTTCTATAAGTAGTATGAGTGTTGTGATCAGCGGCCCGGGCTACCTGTCAAACACATCCTATTCTTCACATCCACACATGTCTCTCGAGGTTGCCAAATCACACTAAAGACCTGAACGGCCTGAACTTGTCCTAGACGATTACACTGTCGCTTTATGTAATGGAACGCCATTTAAATTCTCAAGATTCGACTGGGATCGGTCTTGTATTCGGGTTCGGCGTGGCCGCGATGTATCGGTGTCGTAAGTCTTCCTCCTCAGCGTTTGGGATATTATTTGAATGGTTGTCAGGTACTAAAGTCAATTATGGACTCAATAAGTCTAAGGGAAAGTGAAAATATGAACCCAACGTCATTGTTCACGTCTGCGCGTCTCAATGGCAAATCCCTTGGATTTTTCAATATTACCTGTCTCAAGATGGTCCCGTTAGCACCTCATGGAATTCCGGTAGTTCCGATTCAACCTGGTGCCCGAGTCCCTTGGTGTCGGAGTGAGAGGTTTCTCAATACTTTCGGCGCTGGCACAGCCTTGCTGAACTCTTATCTCAAGACGAATGCACATCGGACAACGCTTCCGGATGCCTGGACTGGCTTGGGACTTCCATCTATTTGTATGCCGATATTCTATCGATCTCGACGGCACACTGACAAATAACAAAACAGGAGTACCAGAGAACACTCTGGCGCTTGCCATATGGACCACACTCGTTGATTCTTACCGTTATTCAAGGTACATCCCTAACCTCCATCTCAAGCAGACAAGTGGGGTATCACCATCGAAGGCATCCTCATCAAGGATATCATCTTCAGCGCTGAAGTCTCTGCCGCTTTGTCGTCGGCTGCTCAGCAGAAGAGGATCGGAGAGTCCAAAATTATCGCTGCACATGCCGAGGTTGATGCGGCTAGGTCGATGCTGATATTTTGGCTTCGCCTGCCGCTATGCAAATCAAGCAATTGGAAGCACGTAAGTTTTCTGCAATATATACTTTTTTTTTTCGTTGAACGTCATTTTGAAACCTACAAACAGTTCAGCAAATGGCAAAGTCCGCACAGAGCAAAGTCAAAACGACCTTATGTCATCTCAATTTGCCTCCGGATCTGGAATCAACACTATTGTCCAGAATGAATCCGCTGTTGAACCCAACAGTCTCGGTGCCTCTGGTCGTGCAGGTATCCTGAACAGCATCTCTGAATTGTAAAAAAACGATAAAATTTGGCCTACATATTGTTCAAGTTGTGTATTTTGGTCCCCATGTTTGCCCTTGCTCGTTGGTTCCGTTACGATATCATCTGCTGTAAATTGATGCCGTTCGCTTGCTTGCTACTATACCAATTATTGATGCCCTTTAAGTCACTTGAATACGACGATTCGTTGTCACTTTGCCAATATGTATCACCGGGACATGGCAGTTGTGAGTGCCTTGAACTACAGCTCTTTGACTTGTTTGATAAATTCATCTCAGGCGCATTCGCTCCAGACCTCAGTTCTTTCCGAATTTACAAAGTATATTGTTTAGCATTTCCAGGTAACAACAAAGACACTTCATGCCCTACGATTGTAAAGGCAAATAACTGAAAAAGATTCAACACGAAAATTGATGATAGGAGATAGAACGGGAAGAGTTTAGGAGGCAGTTACAGAAGAGGCTTGATAGAAGGAAAGTACACACAGGATTCGGTTCGAAGTCAAGTAGAAAAAAAAGGCAAATAAATAAGAAAGTTTCTGTCGTAAGGGTCGATTGAAGTGAGCAGGGCAGCGCACAGGGCTATTGAGTCCCGCCACAAGAATTTTGCCCCTGACAACGATGCTGCTGAGCATTACTGGTTATCATCCCTGCTTGGTGGTGCCAATTAGTCTGCCACATTCTACAATTTTATGAGAAATAATCATCAGAACACACTCAGAAACGTACGTCGAGATCAATCGCAACCTCCGTTATCATCTCCAACAACCTCTCAATCCTCTGCTTCCTAAACATAGAATATAGAAGGGAACTCCTGTAGTAGTAAAAGGTCTGTATTTCTTGCAGAACCCTGCAAAAAAAAAAATCATCCAAAGCGCACAACAGTGTTATATTCAATGTCTACCTGAGCAACTTTTTGATTTTGTCAGAATCGTGATTGGACGGTGTTCGAAAGCCAGTAATTGCGTGGACTTGATTTGCGATATGGACAACGGATACCACTGCTTGTGCGAGCGTTTGAGAAGCTCCGGCATGGTTGACAGCCTAGAATCATGAAAAAATGGCCACAAGGGCGCAAGGAGGATGGCACTTACTTCAGAGACGATGCTTATGGCTTTTGCAGTTGCAATAATCAAATCACCGATAAGAGTAATATCTGGAGTTTGGCTGGCCATGCTTGTCGATATTGCGAGGATGGGGGCAGAAACTGGAAGTATGGGTGAGTGATGATTACATAATCATGTCGTTTGAGGACGATGGAGCGCCGCGGTACTACCACACCCAGGGACGATGACAAGGCGGCCTTTGAACAAATACTAGTCACAATTCAGGAAGGTGGGGAGGACTTGAGGGAACTGAAGGAATGGGAAATAGACGAATAAGGATACAGCGAACCCTACTCCAAGCGGAAACAAAATGCATCTGTAAAAAGTGAACGTGGAGTAGAGAATAACTTTTGTTGGATAATTCGCACATGGATAAAGCCAGTGCCACTTGGGCTGGCTGGTAAGGCAGCAACCGGACCAACAAGAGGACCGCCACAAAGACTTGCAAAATCCTGCCAAAATAAATCATCCAAAGTGCGGCGGTATGGACAATGATACCATACCTTGCGCAATATTTGAGAGACTCCAGCATCGTCGAGAGATAGAAGGCGCATCGTACCTCAGAAACGATGCCCAAGCTGTAGCAAGAGCCAAATCGCTGATAAAGGTGATAATTGTTGGCTGACCATTCTTGTGCTTTCGTTCGATATGGCGAGGTGTTTGGGCTAATCATGTAATCACATCTTTGGCATACTGGCCTTTGAATAAGCCATGGTACAACCCTTGAATAGAAGTCATGTCGATGCATGGTGTCAATACCAGCTGACCTGAAGACGATTCTTGCCATGGCTATTTTCTGGAATAACGACAGAGAAAGCGTCACTGTCACGACAAAGTGTGGCTCGAATAAGGTCAGAGTTCCTGGATGCATGCCGACCGAATGTCACCAGCAATAGAAGACATCTGTTGTCCATCGAAATGGTACAGAGTTTGAAGGTGAAAGAGCGCGCAACAGAGGCAATTCTAATCCACGACTATCTTTTCTCTTCAACCGAATGTGATCGTATGCTGCTTCCCATAGAGAAGATCCAAAAGAGGTCTAAGAAGGGGAGTCCTGAAAGAGCACAACATGATTCACTTGCGACCTGGGATCGTGAAGTGGAATTGGAAATGCAACTAAATTGCAAACGAAGATACCTTCCAATGTCTATCAAGCTCAGCAACGATGAATCCTAACGCTGATACGGAGATGGGCAAAGACATGATCGGCAGCATGACTATATCGCGAGAATAGCTGGTCCCGTTTTCGTCGGGATGGGATCTCGAATCTTCCAAAGGCACCGCTACGGGAGACTAGCGGTCAAGAACAGAAGCAGAGTGAGCACCTATGACCAAGAAAAACAGACTGAGTAAAAATTACAGTAAAGGGCACGACTGTTGAAAACTGGAACATACCAAAAAACAAGGAATGTGTGTCTGGTTCCCATTTATGACTCCAATGTGCCGTTGAACGCAGGGAGACTCGAATACTTACGGAACATACTTGCAATGGCGACAAGAGGTCCTCCAATATCTGGATTTACTTGTCCATTTTAACATGATTGGCCGACCCTAGGTATGTCTGAGCATTGAAGCACCCTCTCAAGTATATGGTTAAGCTAGTGCGATGTTAGTATGTAGTATCGCTGTGTGGTAGTCTCGTACCCAGCTGGTGTATAAAGTCTGAACCCCATTCAAGCTCCGCTCTGTTTCAATGACTTACTTTTTTTGTACTAAGGCACTGGGTCAAACCTTCCTGTATGGAGGAAGTTTTAATGCTTGACAACAACAAGAAGGCCATTATCATGTCTCCTCTCAAGGTTTTACAAAAGGACCAGGTTTGTGAACAGGTTTCCTTTCTTCTTGTTGTCATTCAATCTCATCACATTCCCAAAGGTTTCAGAAATCAGGGGTTTCTGCAGCTGCAGTTGATGGTGATGCTTTTTAACATAAAGTAAGTAAAGTTTTACTCTCGGTTCTACAGCAACTCATGAGGGGTGATCACCAGGCAAATTCCAGCTTCACTGGAGATGTGTTTAAAGCATCCCGAGTTCCTCGGAAGCTCAAGCTTCAAAGATGTTACGGCAGTCATCGTCGATGAAGTACATTGCATTGGGCAGTGAGGTGGTGACTTCCGCCCGGAATACGAACAGCTCTCGAAGCTTGGGCCTTTCTTTCCTCGGCATATTCCAATCATCGCTGCGACTGCGACTCTCTCTTCAGCTGCTCTAGCTGATGTCCGCGCATCGCTTGCCATCGATTCGGTATCACCTATCCGGTTCACCATGTTGGCACCCACGACCATTATAATGCCCTCCGCTCATTTCTCGCCATGATCCCAAGTATTTTGTCAAGACAGTGATTTTCGTCAACACTATCATTTCTTCCCAGCTTGCCGCCCGCACTATACGCAGCTGGTTTCTACCGGAATTTGAGGATCGCATCCAGTTCCTCCACAGCAGGCGCAAGGCACACGCACAACGGCGCATACTAAAGGACTTTTGTGAAGGAAGGCGTGACATCTTGATTGGTACTGAAATTATCGGCATGGTATGTGCCTTATTGTTCACCGTTCAGTTTCTGACGACTCTACCCTGTGACAGTTCCTAATTTGGACGACTTTAACGGCTGGGTACGAGACTAGTGGGAGCGGAAGATTTAAGGCGTGCCAAAGAGGGTCGCGTATTTATCAGCAAAGACTCGAACGTTCAATGGTTCCTCCTCGCACTCGGCCATCCTCATGGGCTATGATTCATTGGCCCCTGGAGTTTTTCGGCAGGATGATTAAAACGGTCTTTTTCACGCAATCCGTCACTGTAATGCTTGCGGTATTGTCTGGCATACGTCAAGGAACTTTGACCTTGTCTGACTCTGCACGTTTTGCGGCAGTGACACGCTAGCTACATGCTGTCAGTCTACGATGCTGTGGTGATCTAGCTATACCACACTTTTTGGCGCCTATCATCCCCCTCTGTCGAGCATTTTCTTGGCCTGCTACCGATTTTGACTTCATATGGAGGAATAATCGTCACAACCACATTGCTAAGGTGGCTCGTTCCATCTTGACCGACATAGGCTACTTCTGTACTTATTACATTCCTGGAATCATAGTACAACTTGACGGTTTCGATTGGCATTCTTGGAGTCTCCAGAAGAGTCTCGGTGAGTCCTAACCTAGCCCCGAAAAAGCCATCCTTCATCTCTTGACCTTGTATTTGTTCCTTTCAGAATACATGTAATCTGTGATAGCATCCAAACGTGAGAGTCTACCTACCTTCAGAGCACTCCCGAATCGAATCATGGCACAATCACCCTTCCACCTCGCAAAATTTGCCAGTTGAATATTTATGGCCAAATTATTCTGTGATCACGATGTCGACGTATACCTGAAGTTTTACGTCCACCAAAACTTCGTCACTGCTTGTGCCGCGAACTTGCTGCATTTTTTTAAAAATTCGTTCATTCACCTATGGATCATTCTAAACCCGCGGGAGGACACCACGTCTTTCTAGCTACCAGGGTATGAAGTCGTGACTCAAACGCCCTTTTTTATGCTTCTCGACAATATTCTTACTCATAAAAGCTGAATTTATTGCTTATATTTTGCAGCATCCGGGGCTTCCGTAAATTGCACTCATGTTGATAAAGACGCCATGGCCATGGATTCAGACGCTCCAAACCCTGGTTCGTGGTACAACAACTTAGAAGGCTCAGCATCCGACCTCTAGCGGCTCGGCTCCGGCGATTATGAATTCGTTCCTTGCAACTGGTATGTTGAGTCCATTGCGGTTTTCCTCCTTTCGAGTCTCTGCACTGAATTGTAAACCAAAATAGTTCTACGTTTGCCTTCCTTGAACTAGGACATACTTATTGATAACCTCACCGTCAGCACATCCATCTGGACACATCAAAATCGGCCAATTTAGAAGATGGATTAAGTAACTGGCATTTCCAAGTTGACAATACAAAGACTTCTTGCCCTACTTTTGTTAAAGCAAATGACTGAAAGGAGACCTTGATGGAGACAGAAATTAGGTATGCGAGCAAAAGACCGACAATTAGCCTACAATTAGCAGTGATCCCAACGTTGTATGGCATGGAAAGCCAAATTCTCACCTTAAATGATCTGCATTTTATGCTGCACACATCTTCATTCAATCTGGCAGTATACCGATCAGCCTACCAAGGTCCAAGGTCCTCCGGCTCAAGTATTCAGTCCGACCCATTTTTGGAAAGTGGATTTAGTGGCCTCTTTTCGCTTCTCATGTGCATACGCCTTTGAATCAATTCGTCCAGACCTGCATGGCGAATCCTTTTCAGATTTGCTAGCAGTATGAATTGGCATTTCCAAGTCAATATACTTGTAAAAGCGATGAGGGAAAAAAATTCAAAACGAAAATTCAAAAACAAATGGTGGAACATTTATCAAAGGGAAATACTGTACAAATAAGTTTTGGTTCGAAGTCAAGTCGTCAAGAAACATAAATTTTCATTGTACGTTTCCGATCAGTAGTGGCAATTAGTGTGCCACATCCTACAATTTTATGAGAAACAATGCACAGACAACAAAAATCAAGAACGTACGTTGAGATTATTTGCAACTTCGGTTATCATCTCCAACAGTCTCTCAATTCTCCGTTTCCTGAATAAAGAATACAGAAAGGAGTTCCTGTTGTTATAAAATATCTGAATTTCTCGCAGAACCCTACAGAAAAAGATCATTCAGAGAGTGCGACAGTGTCATAATCAATTCGTACATGAGTAATTTTTTAATTGTCTCCAAATCATGATTGGTGGGTGAAGTTTGGAAACCAGTAAATGCATAAACTTGATATGCGATGTGGACAACGGCTACTACTGCTTGTACAAGCGCTTGAGATGCTCCGGTGTCATTAACAGCCTACAATTACAATTGTGAAAGATATGTGCCACAAGACGCAAGTAGGATGACGTACCTTAAAAACGATACTCAAGGCCTTAGCAGTGGCAAGAGCCAAATTGCCGATAAGGATAACTTTGGACATTTGGTTGGTCATCGCTTGTGCTTTAGTTCTGGTATAGCGGGGATGTTGACAGAAAGTGGGGGAGGAAGGGTTAATCAACGAATTGGATCTTTCACTTACGGGTCATGCAAACAGGCCTATAAATGGTTTACAATTTTTGAATAGAGGTGCTGTCAATACAATCCAAAAGCAACGAGGAGCCAAAGTGGGGAGGAAGGATTAATCAACGAATCGAATCTTCACTTACGGGTCATGCAAACAGGCCCATAAATGGTTTACAATTTTTGAATAGACGTGCTGTCAATACAATCCAAAAGCAACGAGGAGCCAAATGATACCCCAAGGCCGAATTGAATTCGGTCCTTGCGGAATAGCCGGAAAGTAGGGTCCTAGGGAGGCAGATTGTGTGAAAAAGGAAGTCCTCTGTTATCCGTCGAAGTCATCCAGTGCTTGAAGATAAAGAGCGCAAGACACTGGCAATTCTAATCCACGAGTACCTTTGAATGTGATCCTATGGTGCTTCTCATTCAAGAAGCAGTTAGATCCCAGAGAAGAATCCAAAACAGGGAGACTCTTGAAACAGCACAGCACAATCTCCTTGCGGCTATGAAGAGAGAGTAGACTTTTTCTGACTCATGGTCAATGTATCAACTATTGCAAGTGGGATCATGAAGAGTGGAAACGGAAAAAGCCTTTACCTCCCTTGGGTACTAAATGAAAGATAACAGAATTTCCAAATTGCTGTTATCGCCCACTTACTGTTTTTGTGTCCTCATGTCATCCAAAGTGTACTTCCCACGCTGTTAAATGTGTCAATGCAACTCGAGCTTGCTATTAGGACGCAATGGCATATATGTTGCCAATAGGTGGACCAATGATGACAATGGGCTCAGGCAATAATCAATTCAATCCTACACGTCTAAGAAAGGCTTGACCAATGCAAAACATTCTTTGGAAACTACAGCCATAACCAATTTTAACAATCCTTCACGGTTGTCTCTTGAATACTCCCAAGTGACGTTTGCAACATTGATAACAAGCTCAAGCGTCGCAGCAAAGGTTGTGGACCGTGCGCGACCATGCTCATATGATGCGACTGGGGCCCAAATAGGGTCCATAAAAACAGCAGCTCCAAACTTGAGAGGGAGAGACAATTTTAGTATGATAGATACCCAAGGGAATCATACGAACCTTGTTATACATTTTGAGGAGTGTATTTCGAGCTGCAATGAGTTTTTCATGGCGAGTGCGAAAACGTTTGAATTCCTTGTCATAATCGGCACCTTCTCCTCCAAGATACATGTCATCGAAAGCCTTTTTGCAATATTCAGCCTTCCATTTCTTGCCTCCACGCAGGTTGGTCATTGCGTTCCACTCTTTTGCAAACTGGATCGCATGTATGCATCGTAAAATCGAGAACAAGAAAGTATCGGCATTTTCTTGATCATCGATGGAGCTGAGAATAGCCTCTCGCTCGCGGAGACGTTCTGTGGTGTCTTTCATCTCGTCAACTCTGTGGGTCAACACGGTGGCGCTCAATTCACGACGTTCCTGGTCTGGATCAATCATTGCGACGATGTCAGCCGGTGACTCTGTGATTTTGTAGCCGATCAACAAGCGAACGAAAGCCTGGTCTTCGGCCTGCTGAAGGGTGAGCTTTTTGGATGAGCGTTGTACAAAAAGGTGGTTCAAGACGTCGGCGGTGACGAGCTGTTTGGCATCAGCGACCAAGGCCTCAATCTGGGTATAACGAGTGGTGGATGTCGTTTCGACGGTGCTAGGCGCCTCGAGGATGGTAAACGCTTCGTCTTCGTCTGCGGAAATTTCAGAAGCTTCGCAGACACCGGCTATATGCGCAAACATTTGACCAGCATACCGACGATAGAGCTTGGCCTTGGTGCGAAAATGGGCTTTGGAAGTCGGCGATGCCTCTGGGTCCAACGGATCGAGGGAGACGATGACCTTGTAAGCGCGATGCAAGGCATTGTGATTCGACATGATGGGAGGGGGCAAAGAGTGATTCAAGACCAAAGTCCAAGAGTTGATGATGGCACTGGTCTTCCAAAAAAAATTAACCAACACCTGTCGTCGTGTTGGTGAGATTGAGAGTGACGCCTGAAATCTAGCTCGGCAGGCCAATATTTATGGACGTGACCTGACAAGCGCCCTACGCTGGCAAAGTTTTCATAGTAACCATTCCTCTACTTGGCCAACATGATGTGTCGGTGAGACGATGAACACAGAAAAGGGGGAGAACGCCTCCCTGCTGCATCCTCGTTGCGTCGTCAAAGATCCAATTTAGATCCCCAATCAAATACTCGCAGCAAGCGGAGAAAAAGCTGCCAATATCAAAACGCGCAGGATCTATGGACGGAACCATGGTTTATGCTGAAGAGCGATTTTTGGGAAGAAGCATTTTGCAGGAGTTCATCCTTGCTGAAAGTCGAAAATCGGGGATGGAATTATGATGCTGCGATGCAAGGCCCACAACGATGTTGAGATGTGTGCAGAAATTGAAAAAAACAACCGCTTTAGCTACACCCCGTAGTGATGGCTGGCGCAAAGCAGGCAACGCTGCGCCTAACACATCCCATACTACTGTGATGACCCCCTCGTCCTGTCGTGCTTTTCGTGCTGGCGTCCATTTACAAAAGGCGGCATCTTGTTGTCATATGGAAGGTTGTCCCAGAAAACCGGAACCGAAACTGAGAACACGTGCGATGTAGTTATTCGGCGACCCTCGAGGAGAAACATGCCATCTCGGCGTAGTATGCGCCAAAACCGAAAATGCACCACAGGCAACGTGGTGGCGAGCAAGCGGGATGTGTACTAACAATGCAGCACCTGAAGGGACATTTCCTTCTGTTAATCTCCGTGCGAAAATTGATGATGTTTGGTCTGCTGAACTGTCGACCAAGGTCTGCCCTCGGTCGAAAATTGCTGCTCGTTGAAATCTCCTCGACTCCACCCAAAATTTGGCCTCCTCGCGGGTTTGCCCCTCGATCTATCAGTCGAAGAATTTGCTGTTCCTTGAAATTTGGCGACCGTCGATCCATTCTTTTCTCGAGACAGGATGCTCCTTTCAGAATAAATGTAACTTGTAGTAGCATCCAACGTAGGAGCCGCCATACGTATCCTCCTTCATACTCTCAAGTCGAATTGGGACCAATCGCCTCGGTGCCACCTCGAAACTCTCTTGTTGAATATTCAACATTGTTCTCTGATATCAACGTAGATCTTCTGGCCGACATGAGATTGAAGCCTCTCTGGCTGAGATAACATCAGGTCTCTTGAGTTTCCGAGTTATTGACTTTCCCAGTGTCCCTGACATGTCGAAGAACACATTGCCGAAAGTGCTCCGCGGAGAGGGAAGACAACCTTCAGGCTCGTCAGGGTCTCGATAAAAAATTCTGCCATGTGGCGAACTTCTGGACCCACGGCCGACAAAGTCATAAATCTGGAAATTATCCTGTAACAAAGAGTTTCCATCTTGAGTCATACATTAAAAATAAACAAATAAATCTTACATCGGGGTTCACGCCGATTGAATAGTCAGCAAACAAAGCGTGCTCTGTTGAGCAACACGAAAATGCTTGCTGGAGCGAATTCATGATAAAACTTCCTGAATGAAATGGATTAATGATTGTGGCGCATAACGATAGGAAGATTTTGAGCTCACAATATCTCTCGCGCCTGGCGGAAAAATATAAATCCCACCAAGTCATCATCAACTGGGTCTCCCGTAATACAACAACGATCGTCACGAGTTCTGACTCGGTCAGAAAGCTTCGAGTGCTAGCCAAACCACGAGCAAGTTCGATTTTGCTGGTAAAAAGTAACAGACAGATACGGTGCCGATTGAAAACAGGCGAGTGAGAGGAGTCTCTGTTGTTAGAGACACAGAAATTGGTGCCATTCCTGTTTCATTGAAATCAGCAACAGGCTGAAGAATATACGGTGGATTTACCGGCGGAGGAGAGAGAATGACATAAGACCCTACCTGCAGTTCATTCTCGCTCAGGGAATCAAGTGCTGGACCGCTTGCTCTATATTTATCCTGGATATCGCATGGGGAGAGGGCCCATTCGACCAGGATGCCGCAAATTTGATTGATCCACCTAACCACTGTTGCGACTGAGACACCTCCACGTTGGAAGAAACCTAAGTATAGGGTGGTTAGTCACAAAGATTTGGCGGGCTTCTATAAGCTCACCAGCTACTTCTTCACCATAGAAACTGAATATGTCCACGTTACGTCCAGTCGTCACGACGGTTTGCATGATCTATGCGGGAGAAAGGGCTCAATCCCACTCTGACGAATCGACGGTAGCGAAGTAGGAGCCATGGTGGCCTTGGAAGAAAAGGGAGAGTAGGTGAAGAGTGCTTTGCTCAAAGGGTGTTCACATTCAACATCGACAGGCTCTGAAACATCGACCGACATATCGCACGCGACCGACAAAATCCACCGAAACGTATTGGATTTTGATACACGAACATTGAGAAGGTCCGTGTGTTGAGGATATTTGGTTGAAGACCAACGTTGAGCACGATGAGTTCTGTATTAGCAAGATTTTTGTTTTGAGTTCACAAGTGAAATGTTTAAGGAAATATGCACTACGTACCCATTGCAGCTCATGAGAGATCCAATGGCTCCCAGTTGAACCCGTTGAAGAAAGCGGCAGCACTACAGGAAAAGAATTTTGATGAAAAAGGCGACCAGACAGAGTAGGATGACATATATAGCCCCAATCTTTGCCGGTGTTGAGCAATCCTGAATCGGTTTTCAGACCCGAGAAGGTCAAATACTAAGGCCAAAATATTTAGCCCATTGAGAGAGGCAGGTTAAAGACACTCAGACTTACGATGAGAAGAAAAAGGATAACCAAACCACCTTGATCGATTGTTTTAGTTCTAAAGATTGTCCGGTGGGCCGAAAGCAAGAAAGCGACACTGCCACCACAAAGTGTGGCTCGAACAAGGTCAGGAGCTCCTTGATGTATGCCGAACAATATTGCCATCAATAGGAGACGTCTGTTGTCCATCGACGTAGTACAGTGTTTGAAGATGAAAGGGCGCACGACAGAGGCGATCCTAATCCACGTCCATCTTTTTCTTCGACCGTATGTGATCCTATACTGCTCCCCATTCAAACAGCAAATCGAATCCCAAAGAGAAAATCCAAAAACAGGGGGGGGGCTCCTGAAAGAGCACAACGGTTCACTTGCGGTCTGGGATGTGAAGTTGCACAACAAGAGATGAGCAAAAGCTTGGCAAAAGCACAATATATGCACGCAAGTTCGGTAGCACGACTAATAGTATCGCGAGATTTTAGTCAGCATGGGATCCCAGTTTTGGTAGAAATCAGAGATGGTGGAACAGGAACAACTTACAAGATACGTTAAACGGCGTTGTGGTAGTGCAGCCATGCGCGTTTACTTGATTGAAGTTGGGCCGGAGCGACACCAACCGTAACTATTTATATTATGCTTATGTCATCATTCAACCTTGAACCTCCAATCTGAGGCTTCTCAAACGCGTTCTTGAAAGTTGAATCTCTACTGCTCAGGACTAATTTGACTACAATGGTTTAAGGAGAATTCCCCTACAACTGTGTTCAGTTTTTTTTTTTAAAAAAAAAAAACCTTCCAAGGGCACTCATCCGTCAAGCACCGTCTTGGCCTGCAACCAAATTAGATTCCATCTGGAGAGGAAATAATCGTAACGACGATTCCGCACGCTCCTTTGGATATATCTCGCTCACTTGTGCGCAAAGCTGGCTCGTTTTATCCTGACCAACGTAAGCTATTACTTCTGCATTACCATATTTATTTTCTAACAAAGCTTTCGATTAGAGTCTACCAGAATGATGAATTTTCTTCCATCGAGACATCCTTCGTCTTTCAAGCAGGGATCCGTTCTTTTCAAAATAACGCAGCTTGTGGTAGCATCCAACTTGAGTGTCGCTACCCATATCTTCCTTCAGGACACTCCGAATCCCAAGTCGAAACGTGGCCCTGTCGCCTTTCCCCCTCGAAACCGAATATTCATCGCCAAATTATTTTGTAATGACGATGTTGGCGTCAACCTGAAGTTTTACGTCCACTGAAACCTCGCCACAGTTGGGGCCGAAAACGTCCAAGTTATTGCCACCAAAAAAAAACAAAACAAAGATTCGTTCATTCCACTCTGGAACCTTCTGAACCCAGTGGAGGACACCACGTCTTTCTAGCTACCAGGCGACAAAGTCGTGACTCGAGCGCCCATTTTTACGCTTCTCAAAGTAAGTACAATCGCAAAATGGAATTCTTATTCATAAAAGCCGAGGTTGTTGCTTATATGATTTTTTTTGGCAGGCATTGGTATATCCTGGGCTTCCGTAGATTGCACTCATGTTGGCAAAGACGCCACATCCGTGGTACGGGACAGCAACAAGTTAGAACGCTCAGCATCTCACCTCGAACTTATCAACTAGCGAACCCGTTGCAAGCAATTTTAGCCGATTACGAATTTGTTGCTTGCAACTGGTATGTTGTATTGCGGTTTTCTTCTTTTCAAATTTCTGAACTGAATTTTAAATTAAAATAGGTCCATGTTTGTTATTTTATTCCCTTTGCGTACCCCTCGAGCTACAAATCTTGAACCAGTCGATGGCTTCACTGCCAGCACATTTGTCTACGTCAAAACTCTACAGACACCTCTTGCAAAAGCAAAATAACTGAAAGAGATGCAAAACGAAGGATGATCGGAGGAGAAAAAAAAATAGAGCAGCGTTCAGGCATGAATAAGATGTACACATGACGCCGACCGACGTTAGATACATTGAAAGGAGAATAGAGTCAATTAAACACTCGCAAAAAAGGGTTTTGTTTGAAATCGAAAAAAAAAAAATAAAGTAAAATAAATTAAATAGAAAATGAAATTTGACGTTGAAGGCAGCAAAGAAGGGGGGCAGAGCGGGATCGACGTTTGTGATAGGAATTCTCTTGAAACTACTCAGGGTGCTCCTATACATTCCCGTTAGATGATAATTCGTGTGTAACGATCCATGAGTCCATAAGTGAGGTGTAGTTGAACAAATTGAAGAACGTTACCTCAAGATCGTTCGCGACTTCGGTCAGCATCTCTAAAAGCCTCTCAATCTTGCGCTTCTTGAACAAAGAGTAAATAAAGGAGTTCCTGTGGTTGTAAAAATTCAGGATTTCTTGAAGAACCCTGCCAAAAAAAATATTCATCCAAGGTGTACACGCAAGTGTTGCGTCTAAATTCCTACCGGAGTAATTTTTCAATCTTTTCCAACTCACGACTGGTAGGCGTTCGGAAGCCAGTAGATGAATGTGCTTGATATGCGGCATGGACAACGGAAAATACAGCTTGCGCAAGCACTGGAGAAACTTCAGTGTCGTTGACAACCTAGAATCATGAAAAACTGTTTTATAAGGCGCAAGGAGGACGGCGTACTTGACCGAGGATGCTATGAGCTGCAATAAGCAAATCGCCAATCAGGGTAATATGAGAGGTTTGGTTGCCCATGCTTGTGATTTTTTTATTCGAGGGTGCAGCAGAAAGTATTGGGCTAGGTGGCAATTATGTAGTCACGTGTTTTGAAGACAGTTACGTTGAAGCGCAACGAGGCAATGAAAGTACTTGCAGATCCAGGAATGATAAAAATGCGGCCTTTGAAAAGTACTAGTAATGCTTCAGGAAGGTGGGGAAGACGCCGCAGACCTAAAGGAAATGGGAAATAGACAATTCCACATACGACGAACCAAACTCTGAGCGGAAAGAAGATCCTTAGGCCATCTATAAAAAGCGAATCAAAAGGCAATCCCACCCCCACCTGGTGTATCTCCCCCTTATATGTTTCTGGAGGCCAGCGATCGGCAACAGGAAGTCATGCAGGGCGGTATCATTACCAGAAAAAGCAGCAGGTGGGACCTATAATCACCAAAAAAAAAGCGGAAAAGGCTGACAGAGTGAAGGGTGGGGCTGTTGAAAGCTTCCACTGAACGTAACCGATGGATCATACAGGAAAACGATTTTCTCAGAGATATCGTAGACTAGATAGCACTGTCAGTAAGCGCTGTCAGAGAACAAGGTGATAATCGCACGAGGAGAGCTCGACCAAGTCACAGCATTTAGCAGTGTAAATAGTCTCTGGGAACAGCACAACTGTCCCCGCCAAACGAGCGTCGAATGGTTCTTTTATGTATGCAGGACAGGGTAACAAGCAGTACAGGGACGGATTGAGTGAAGAAGAGGAAAACAAACAGAGAGATGTCTGTTTTCTATCGAAATCGCATGTATTGCGTTTGAATTTGAAAGGCCGCGCAGTTGGTGGTTGGACCAAGCCCAAAGTTTGCACTTCGCCGTCGACGGCCCCCTTCTTTGACCGAATGTGATTTTATACCAAATAGCATTCGAATCCCAGAGAAAAAAATCCAACACAGGTCCATAAAACAGGGAGTCCGAAAACAGGCCAACAGGATTCACTTTCGGTCGATTTTATGAAGAGAATTTATAAGAGTCCTGTTATACGGTAGACCCACAGATGGCTTTTGGCCAATGTGCCATGGTCTTCCTTATGCAAAAGAGTTGGATGGAGAAGTGGGAATTGCGGCATTGGAAATGGGAATGCGGAAGGCCAGCAAAGTTTGGATCAAGTATGCCGTCGAGTCGAGTCGAGTCGAGTTCACCTACTAGGTGTCAGCATGTGCACCGATGGTCGAGATATCCAACTTTGGTAAATCGGTGCCGGAGTCTGGGATCATTCCGACGACAACGTAGGCCTAGGGTTCATCTTGAGTGAGGAAATATGCCAGAGGAGGGGATATCGAATTCCGAATGCCTTGAGGGTTGGAATGTCTCCTGCGGGTCCTGTGAATGAATCGGATCAGGCCGCCCAATTTCGTTACGATGACAGAACTGTCAAGAGACATTTGTCGTGGCATCACATCCGAGGAAATAAATTAGGAAGGAGATGGAAATCATTGACGGCGACAGATTCATGATAAAAAGGTATGATTCAAACTAGAAAATAATGCTGATATTCAATTTTATTGTACAAAAAAAGCTGGGGAAGAGATGAGGACATTCTTGCCAGCTCGAGCCTCAAATTACCTCCGATGTCTAAATTGACAGTCGCCTGATCGAACGAACTGCGTTACGAACGAACCTTGTTGTGGGTCGAAACAGGACCCCTGACAATACCGGGAAAGCCCATATACGATTTTGGGTGGTTTTGTCCGGACATTGAAAAAGTTCCCACGATTTCTGACCTCGGATTTGGACATTTCACACCTTTCCGCGTCAAAAAGGGTTTTGGGACGAAGGCTTTTTGTCCGGATTTTGTACCACGTGACCGTATATGGCCTCTCCCGACATTGTCAGGGGTCCTGTCGAAACTACCTGTCCGTCTAAATGCGGAAGATGGATGTCAGGCATGTCAGGAAGGTCAGGAACCAAAACAATCTGCATGGCAACGTGTTTTGGTAGTCGAATCTTTGTGGCTTGCAAGAGGACCCCCGAAAATCCCACTTTTATCCGGATTTTGGGGTAGTACCTCCGCAAAATGTTCTTATTTGCAAACGCGATATAAATCTGTGTTGTAACTGATTGTCATTACGCAAATTTTTTGCATAAACTTTTGTACAGCCCTGAGCCCTTTGCATAATTTTGTGAACTTTTTCGACATGTCATGTGACCTGTCAGATCAGCCCAAATAGACTCAGTCACTCAGAGATAATAAGTCACCTACTGTAATCTAGTATTCTATCGCGTTGATCTGATGGATCACGTGGTGTGTTAAAATAATTTCGGGTGTTCACAAAATTACTTATGCAAACGGGAGTAAAACTGAATTGATTGCTGCAGCATCATTACAGCATGGAAAATAAGTAGTGGAAAATCCGGTACAAATCCCCCCCCCAAATAAGGTAAATTTTCCGCCTGCGGCAGTCTTGATGAGGTATCCAGACAGGGTCCTTTGGCTTGTTGTCCAACTCCACCTTTTTGCAAAATTTGCGATTTTATCCATACCTCAGGGCCAATTTTATCCGGGGTCTGGATGAGACCTCTGAGGGGATTTTCGGGGGGCCTCTTGCAAGCAGTTGCAATCATTTCAAAATCATTTGGCTGCGTACATGATAATTACCGGTCGTCTGGACACCGTCCCCACTTGTACAACGATAAATGTAAAGAAAAAGTACGTGCAAGTTGGCTGACGCTTGAGTTCATGTATTTGTGGATAAAACAATCAGGACATTCTGATACTTGAAGGTTCTAAACAAATACAATGTGAAGAAGGCCCGACAATCAGGTCTTAGTGTTGGATGAAACTTCTCAATAAGTTATTGATACACGCCGCCCAGAGACGTAAGTATCTAAATGCCTCTAAGCGTATTTATGTATCTCATTTCCTTTATTTATCTTCTATTTGTTCGTGGCGTTATAGGCACGTGACAAATTCATCCTGGGTCAGTGTGGCGTTATCGATTTAAGCAGTCATACAGCGGCATTACAAGCGCGGCGAAGATGCGATGAACACCACATGCTATGGAAATTTTCTACGCCCAAAGATTTTACCGTTTCTTGAGTGATAGCTCCACCTAGACGAAATCCTCAGGGCAGCATCATCATCTCTCCTCAACACACAGCCCTTGTTCTTTGCGAATAGATTTACTGCAATTTTTTTTTGACGCACACAGCATGCTTTCGATTGGGCTCATGTTCGAAGCCCTAGAACAACCCCGACCCTTTTGTTGGCTGTGTTTTGTTTGTGTGCTCAGGCGATGCATACGATATCTTTCTATTCACCACTATACAAGAACATAAGAAGCGAGCCATGAACCCCACACCTGGGAAGGGTGAGGACCTTTGGCTATGCTTAAATAGATTCCACCAAACTGGTTAGTATATTGCGCTTTGCAACGGATCCGGAACCAACGGGCACATCGGAGGATGGTGTTAAGCGAAACTGAATACAAGAGTAACTTGAATATGAACGATGTGAATGGGTTTGCGCAAATCCAAGTACGATGACATACCCTCGTATGACAAACAAAAGTTACGACAGTTGAAAT
>JAIUJM010000163.1:0-23619 GCA_026262225.1 Inosperma sp. D86
GTACTTGCGCAAGGTGATAGATTGTATTGTTGTAGTCGCACACACACATAATTCAAACGACGTGCATGCAATAACAAACTTAGAGAAGGGAGTAAGTGACAACGGAAGGTTGATGCATTGATTGAAATTTTTCGAGTGCGTACGCTGAACATGGGTTATATCAGATCTTTTCAGTTGTTCTGATGATGGACCTGTCGCTGGGGTCTAGCGCGCCACATTTGTGCGTTTTTCTCAAAAATGGCAATACAACTAACTGTTGCGATTGGAGACTTTTGCACACACAGTCGCGACCCTTTTCACAAGGTCAATTCTGATATAGAACAATATAACAGCGGTGATTTGGATTAATCATTTACTGCCAGTGTCAGGGCTTTACTCCGACTATAATTACCAAACGGAGGCAAATGTCTAACATTGTCAGTGATCAATCGATGATCGGGCCATGAACCTGAAAGTCACCCCTGTTGGCTTTCTTTCTAGATTACAATGTGTCGTTGGCCCTTGGTCCACAACTACTTTGTCCCTGACTCGGGTGAAAGCGCTCTTGTTGACCTCAAATAGTCAACTATACCCTTCTCCTCCGATGTGCAGTGATAAACAGGAAGGTGTGACCCTTGACGTATTCACTGACACACTCTGCACGTTGACGCAGCAACAGTACATGCGAATTAATCATCATTACTATGCTAACAGAGACAGGGCCTTCTAATCAGCGCTTTTCAAAAACCAAACCAGGTAAAACACAAATGAAGTCTTGTTTTGACTCGGACCCTGCAACTTCAGAAACCTGACTCCAGGAAAAGTAGCCCCCCCCTCTTGTCGTCACATTCCCCCCTCTGACTCGCTGAGTGAAACTCAACCCGACGGTGCTCCTGTCTGAGCCAATCGTTTGTGGAATATCCCAGGGCCTATACATTCACGGGCCGCATTGAACTCTGTCGAGCAGTGACGCACTTTCGAACGTTCGCTCAGTGACGCTATATCGCGTGGTAACAAAAGTCCCAACTTTGGCTTTCTGCGAGCATCCTCCGACTTATCGCTACTTTGCTAGCAGATTTCTGTCAGACAATGGCGTACACTCAAACAAGAAACATCGCGCCAGTTTCAGGATAATCGGTAAGTCCTGACACAGAAAATCCTTGTGGAACGAGCGCCGCAGCATCCTGTGCCTCGTCTCGGCTTAGGATATTGCACTGCGGTTAGTCCCTTTTCGGTTGTTGCTCGGCAAGGGCGCGTTTAGCCGCTGACAAAATTAATTTCCTAGCAAACTTAATACTGGAGTCTAACCCGATGCGCAGCAGAGACTCGGCTACGTTATTCGAAAACTCAATATTGACTTCCTTTACGCACGGCATACCGTTTTTTAATAAGACAATCCGCCTTCAAGCTTCCGAGTATTACATCGGTCCGAAGACACCTTGCGCATTGAATGAGAGAATTTTCTCTGGAAGAACACCCATTTGAGTTGGGAGGGAAATCACTGTCGTCATCGGTCGCTGTAAGTCTGGGCTTTTTCCCTCCCACTAATACCTCGATGACGCAGTTGACATTTGTCACTATGATAAGGAGGGAAAACCCTATTCAACAATCCACGACGCCTTACCTGGTTGCATCATCCTTGCCTACTGTGTCCGACACTCTAAAGAAACCTCGATTGGTTCCCAGCATCAAACACATCAAACTCTTCCAGTGCCCTTCGTCACCTTCACCGACACTCAAACTTTGCAGTTAAGTGATAAAACGAAGGACCCTGTCGGCCAAGTGCCTCCGATGATCATTTTTGTATGTGTGTGGCCCCCCAGCGCTTAAATATACCCCAAAGCCGAGTCACCCAAGCCGGTGATCCTTTGAAAAAAATCTATATCCGCATCCTTCCGAATAACCTCTAATTCGGCTTTGATAGTTCGCACTCCACAGCTTTTCGAGGGGATGTCATGAAGAACCGGACCACATAGGTATACACACACCCCTCATGTCAGGGTTCCCAACACTTGTAATAGCAAACTCAGGGTCCTTCATCGTCATAGATTGCACGTAGATACGCAATTTTTATCTTTCCACTCGTCCCCAATCCCATCCCTATCATCGAATTGGCTTATCACGCTAAAGTGAGATGCTCGGCTTCATCAACTTCCTTTGAAATGAATCTGCTGTGCACAAATAAGTTGGCTCTATATATATGGATTTGATGCCCCATTCTATCGCGCACTTCCTTACTGCAACGACCGTACCACGACCGCCCGAAAGGAAGGTCTGATTCCCTATTGACATGTAGTACAAAGGATGTGGTGGATGCACAATTTCAGGAGTCCCCGTCGGCTCAATGCTTGTGAATGGTAGAAGGGGCCATTCAATTATTGCAGTTGTTAGCTGCACAGCATCGATCGGTGTACGCGCTTCTAATCCCCGCCTGTTACTATTGCGACGGGTGCTTTTACCAGACCCTGTCCGAGCAATAGATCTACGTCGGGCCTTTCTTCCATAAAAGTACTTGCGAGAATTTTTTTTCGTCTTGATGTGTGATATCATGTCAACAATCGAATTGACACGGTATGAGTCAGTTTTTTTCACAACAGAACTCTGTAATATATTATTGACATACAAGGTACAATGGGATATTAGGAATTCTGTTACGTCTTCTAATATGTCTATCGATATGCAGACAATGGAAGGAGAAAACAGGCACTGCTTAATTACTGCATATCGCCGTTTCAACTCGGATGAACGAGGGACTCGGGAAGTCCAGGCCCTTAGTAAGGGGTCCACGCGAACATCAAGAAATATGAGCTTGTGAACCCAGCTTTTTCACTAGCAGTAAGTAAGACCCTCCTTAACAGCAAGCTTTTTTTCGAAAATCTGATTCTTAGTAACTGAGCTTTATGTGCCATGTACACGCAACGTGCACGCGTTGCACGAAGCCCCGTCAGTAGTCATCCAAGTAAAAAGCAAAAAATAACCAGAAGCCCGCGCCTTCATCATCAAAAAGTTATTACAAGCCATAGATACCATCTGTGGATCTAGGATGGTTAGCTCCAATGTCTGCTGTCAGTCGATTTGAGGTGCGAGTATCGATCTCAGGCGACGGCGTTCAAAACATGAATTGGGTAGTTGGATGGCGGTGGGATTCACAAAAACGGCCCTACGAGTTTCCCAAGAGACAGAGACCGAAGCCGTGTGAGGAATCTCATGAAGTATAATTGACATGAGCAATTTCTATTTTATTATTGATTGTAAGTACGCACCAGGAGGGCCCGGAGTAGTTATGTTATCCACTGAATTCACCGTTAAGTCGACAATCACGTTTAAGAATGCCAGAATCAAGGGAGGATATCCATGATCATCAGCCCCATGCGAATAATACAAAAGGAACTACCGCGCTGGTCTTGAACGACTATTATTATTTTTGTAAGTAAATTGGCTGTCGTGGATATTAAAAAAAACGTCAAGACGGGATACGTAGCTGAATATCCACGGTTGTCTGAGGCATCGCTGGCACACAGATGGGGACAACGGCAACAAAGAACAAGAAAATTACGTAGGCTGCGCAAGCCATACAGCTACCCCAGCTTATTGTATGCAAGATCCCACATGCACATGGATGAGAACTGTGTGTCCAGGCCTATGAGGTTAAGACAACAGACAGACTGATGAAGGGTGACTCGGATGGGACCGCAAACCATTCATCAATAACGACACGACGGAGATGTGAGAGACTGTTTGGCCGAGATGATAACCTTGTTCGCTTTGAAAGGCCTCGTGAGGAAGGAAAATGCTGATGTGATATGTTTTGGAAGTCTGCGGCATTCAAATGAAAAAAAAGGTTACTCAGAAGAAATCAAAAGCTTTCCAATAAAATGGGACCTTGCGTTTCAAGGTCTTTGACGGAAAGCACAGTACATGGTATTTTCTTTGACAAGACAACCAAGGCTGGGGCCGAGAACGCACGGACCGGAGAATTAGTTTGAGACCATTTCAAGGATTTGGGACCTGACGCCCATACTGTAGTTTTGAATTCGCTTTGCACAATGCACAGCATAGCATGTCTGTATCAAATTTCACTTTGAGCGAAAAGAGTACTCAAGGAGCCGCGCTAAAGAGACCCTAGAAAGTAAAAAAAAGGTACGGCTGACGGACAATATGTTTTCGACATGGCGAAACAGCGTGAACAGACGTTTTAAGTACTAATCCGGCGGCAGAGACAGCTGTTTCTGATTGACATTGGCGTAGGGGACCCTAATGGATTGGGAAGCGAAGGGCATCCATGGGCGTCCCAAATTGGATGTGCAAAACTGGTTTATCTGGGCGGTCACGCGTGACACGGCTTCTCGTCAGGGTCTAGTTTGTTTGTATTTTGTCCAGATTGCGATCGAGATCTTAATAGAGCACAGATCGGGAACCTGATCCCATTTTATAATGCAACAGTGAGCGAGTCGATTCGAACCAAAACTTCCCCCCAAGATTATGGACATCGACGTCGACTGGTGCTTGACTTGTCAGAAACATATCGTGCGCTCGTATTTTTATGTTTTATATTCTTATGTCTTACACCTCTTCTAGGAGGGCTCAAGCCCATATTGCTCGCAGGATTGCCAGCTCCTCGCAGCTCCACCAGATTTTAGACGGTTCCCACATGTTATTTCCAACCATGAGGACGACGAACACGACTCAAGTCCTTATGCTTTCGAAGACGATATCGTTGACACAGGCTCAGGCCCCAAGTGGTCGGGCAACGACGATGAGGGCATCGCTGCCTGGGCCGCCGACATTCCTTTCGGCGCTCCACCAGGAGATGTCGCGCCAATTTGTGAGCCCCCAACCCCAAAACGGTTCAAATTGTCAAGCACCCGTCGTCCGCCGCCAAACCTCGTAACGTCTTCTCGTAGACTCGTCCCTCCCAGTCTCTGTATGACTCCCTCGCTTCCTCAGACGCCCCGCACATCTTCTCCCATTGTGACACCTCCTCGTCTGGCCTCCTTAGAATTGCTTGGACAAAGTAGTGCCAACGCCAGTTTGAGCAAAACCTCTTCCAAATCCGCTAAAACGGACTCTCCCATATCTACCCCCGCTTCCTCTCATGGATCACATGCCGTAGCCCTTATCTGTCCCTCACGAAAATCCTCCTTACTCGGCGAGATGTACACCCATGTTCGTTCTTGGGTATCACTCTCTCCAGCCGTTGTCGTTCCTGCCGAGGCAACGCAGCAACGATACCATCCACCCGTACTCGTTCATTGGGTGGATCCTAGCAAGCTTCAAAAGACGTTGACACCTCGTCCTCGACCTCCGACGACCACCAAGTCGCCCACCTGTGAAACCTACGGACGAACTCGTCTTCCTCCTGATCTTGCTTGCCACGACGAGATTCCGTCGTTTAGGGCCCGAGGCCGCAAGGCATCCCGAGCGGCAGCATGACGACATCTGCATCATCATTTATCTCACAATAGATTTCCATTTTTTTTCTTTGTCTTGTATGATATGGATTCCCGGATGTCATTCAACACTTTCCAACCTCCAACAACTGCGGCGCGTTCTTTCTTTCTTCTCTTCAAGGTTGTTCCTTTTGTTTTAAAATACATCCTTGATTGCACCAAGTTTCTTGTGTTTATGTTTGTTCTACCCTTTCCATCGTGTCCGCAAAAAGTCC
The DNA here is from genome assembly GCA_026262225.1 of Inosperma sp. D86. NCBI lineage: Eukaryota > Fungi > Basidiomycota > Agaricomycetes > Agaricales > Inocybaceae > Inosperma > Inosperma sp. D86. The sequence goes on from JAIUJM010000163.1 coordinate 5,645, forward strand.
TCTTCAAAAATACCCTTCATTCGTTTTCCTATCCTCACTTATTCCGGCAGGCTCACCCCCACACCCCCTTGTATTCGTAAAAAATCCGGACTCTCTTATCACACATTTCTCCCCCCCTTCTATTCGTTTTGTTTTTCTTTCTTTTTGCATCGCAACGACAACCTCTAGACAGCAATCGATCTTCTCTGTATGCTATATATACATGCTTGCCAGCCCATTGTACTACTATCTAGTTCACAATTCAAACAAACCCAGATGGCAAGTTCTCCGTTGCCAGTTGGTTATAACTTGTCCCTTTCCATTCTCGTGTTTAAATCGTGTCGCGGAGACTTTTAATTAAGGATATCCAAGTCCATACAACCTCTTGGGGCCTGGAAGCATACCCCATGGATGTTGCCGGCAACTTGGAAAAGAGGGACTACATGTTTTACATATAGCTAACTACAATCAACCGAGCAGCCTCCTTAGGTCTAGCCTTGAAAAAAAAATACGCGGGGCCGTTTGTAGCGTTTTAACTTGCAAGGAACAAGATAAACCGGTCGGTCACTAATCACCCAAGCGTGACTTTTGTGATCAAAGTCCGAAAGAGTTCCCCCAGAAACTCCTATTATGCCAAAAATGGTATAATTCTTGACCACATGCTCTCCATCACCAATTTCGTATTAGCTAAGTTTTTACTTGTTTTCGTTGCGGCCTGTCGATTTTACTTCCGAATCTGGTGGGAAAAAGCAAGTAGAGGGCGTCAAGCACACCATAAGTACATATCCCATCTTATCTCCCATGTTTCATGACAATTGAAAGTCTGAAGAAAATTTCTTCGACATGTCGCTTCCGTTAACCTCACTCACTCTTCAATAATTGTGTTATGATACATTTGAATAAATCAATCAAAATTCGTCCCTTTCAAAAATCGTATGCATGAATTAGACATCCCAACTTCCTATTGTTCTTACCCCTTCAGGCTTCTTTCCATACGTTGAATTAAAGGCATCCATACTAGGAAACTAGGATCCGGCTTGTAATCCATCCATGCCAGCAATCAGATTTACTCTCTTCTACACAGGGGCTACGCATTCTAGTGCCATCAAGTCGAGGTCCAGGTTGGCTGTCCACGACATTGTCAATCGCAGAGGTCCATCGAGTTTTAACAAACATACCGCTCCTTTGATTTTTCTTCGCACAAACAACGGGTCGTGGACGTTCCCGACGTGTGCGCTCAATTGTTTCGACGTCTCGACGTACGTCCGTTCTGCTGCAGACAGATGTTGATGGCATTTGACTTATAATAATATTTTAACAGCCGCAGTAAGCTCCTCTTTCCACGGGTGCCGTACGTGGGACGTGGCAATGATCATCGATTTTTCTATAGCAGAAAACAATTTGATTTCCTCGACAAGAACTTAGCCAAAGGTTAACCTAATCCTAATTTGAATTCGTTGAGAAAATCTTATTCACTTACTACACCGTTTTCGAAGATAACCCCTCTCTTGCGCCCATACCGACTGTTTTCCCATAGGTAGACATACCAGCCTATCGTGGCTCCGCACTCCCAAGAATGAGTGTATCTTCTGCACCACCAATTCAGTTTTCGGGCTCTTTCCATTGTATTGAAGCACATCAATGGATTCGCTCATGCTGATATCACTACACAGTTTTTTTTCCTTATCATCGAGCTGTCTCCTCAATTCTGGGTATTTCTATCCCACGGTTCCTGACAAGTGCCATTACCTAGGAAAGTTGCCTGACGTCTGCCTGCAGGCAACAACGCTCTTGGGTTCGCATTTCTCCGAATTTCGAGAAAAAGGGCTATGCTTTCCATACCCTTCTTCTTTTTGAATCCGTCTACCATTTTCGATCATTGAATGCTTTCCTTTTTTTTAATTCCACTGTTCTCGGACACGTCTGTGGCTCTAAGACGACAGACTGCGCAGCCACTGTGGCTACGCTTCCCTTCCGGTTCTCCTTCTTCAGCTCCGGAACGCGGGTTTTTTGGCCTCTTGGTTCGACTTACAAGATCGCTGATCCTGTCGACTCGTTTCCCCCTCATCTCATCTACATCATTATTAAATCATCATGATTTCATACTCGGAGCAAAAGTTCTATTGGCCTCTGATACCCTTTATTTCCATTTGAAAGAAGACCTGAGCAAAGTGTAAAGCTTTTTGCTGGGAAGGGAAGAGGGGGATAGGATTCTGGATCGATCAACACACGCACAACTGAGGGTTCACTTAGTTTCTCTTCTTCGTTTCTCGCCACTTTGTTCTTGCGCCTCAAAATTCAACCGTTGATCATAGCACCAGACGTCGTCCTTTTGATCCTTTACTTCTTCGAAGTAAAGGTAAGGCTGCTCAGCCCATTCCGGTGTTCTTCCTAGAAGAATTCTTCTCCAACTGTTCTGCCGCTTCTTAAATCCTCACGTCCTTCATGAGATTCACACTTCTCCGAGTCGGCCGCAGTTTCTTTTTGGTCTGACTGACAGGGATAATAACCTGAGACACGGACCTGGCGCTTGTATTGGTTGCCTGGTTGTGTAGTATCTCCGGGAGCTTCCCGTTCAGAATTTCTCTTGGCCTTCAAAAATTTGATGCAGTATGTATAGAATCTTCTGGCTAGACCACAGAATTCCATCTCCGCCAAGGTCGCAATTTGTTGTCTCTCGGTCTGTATTGCGTCACAATTGACTGTCTCTGGGCGCTTTACTTCCGTTACTGGATTTATTGTTCATCAAGGGACTTTGGCGTACAAGGTTGAAATAACGACATGTCCTTATCCTGCCGTGCTGCCCCATTAACAACCTAAAGTCTTACCACTGGTATTATGTACCTAGGAACTTACGGAATATTACATTTCTTACATCCAGTTTTTTGGCGCATTGAAATTCCCTTCCCCACATCAAAACACGGCATGTCATATATTACCTGCCTGCCATGATAAACTCTGAACAATCACCCACACCAGCCCAGCGGGAGCGAAGGGAACTTTATTTTGGCTATCTCGAAGCAATGTAAGCAAAAGGGAGTTGAGAGTAGGTTCCGTTCCAAGTATTCGTTCGTATCTTGGCTAGTGGCTAAGGTGGCTTTCGGGTCAGATCTGGAGAAGGGAAACCTTCCCAGAACAGTGTACTTGCAGCCTATCCATAGAACGTGGTGTTATGATCCTGCATGAATCAAACCGTCCGCGACTTCTATCTAGTAATAACAGTTGCTTGCAGTAAGACTCAGCTGAGCCTATCAATTGACACGCAATGCAATGGACCCAGTAAGCTATAATTGTACGCAATTTGTACCCGCTGATGGACTTTTGGAAGACGTTTTTCTGATATCACCATATGATACAGTGGCACTTCCTTACCATAATCCTTCGCTACCGAATGCCATTTTACGCACGCAACTTTCAGGAATCAGGGCGAAAGGTGTCCGACATGCTCTTGAGGGGTGCTTTTCATTTTTACTTGAACTCCAATTGTCCTAGTCTACAAAATATATTAATGCGCGAAGGTCCATTGTAGTCTACCGCTTTGTGGGGGATCGAAAATTCGGGTCCGTATGACCTTTCTTTCATTACCTTTTTGCGAACAAAAGCCTCGAGGCATCAGAACATAGGAGACCATATATAGTAGGTGGAACCCGACCAGACCATGACCGGAAGCATTAATCTATTTCGTACACACTTCATGATCATCAATAATTTCTGGGGCCTCCAGTTCTGTATACATCCAACATTTGTGGACTTCTAAATGTCGCAGAAGGTAAGATGTTACATGAAGCGGCCGCCGGACTAGTATCCACCATTCTGGAAACCATGCGAGCGCCATGTAAAACCTATATATTACAGGAACAGCGCCCTGTCACACAGATCTCCAGGATTCAATTATTGTGGACTGAAAGATGAGAAAGAACATCATCAATAGTTGGGCAAGTCTCCATCTTAAGAATCCCTTCCTCTCACCGTACATCAAACAAAGAGTTCTAAGATATCTACCTGTGTATCCTCATCATACCCGTTTTAACGATATCTATGAATGTGGGACATTTTTCCTGCAGATCATTCAGCGTATCGTCTGCTCCATTTATGTCAATTAACTCTCTTTAAACTTTTGGCTATGGAAGCGGCTTAAGTTCCTCTGAATTTGAAGATACAGTCGCAGCAATAAATGACTGCGATAACAAGTACGAGTAGAGTATAGATTAAGTCGTGTAAAATCCGACTCAGCTCAATGACCTCGCGTTATCTTGAGCCACATTAGCGCCGTGCAATTAAAGACCAAAGCTGCGTCTCCTTACCCTATGAAGGGATCCCTTCTCCCTTACATTGACAGTAACGTCCTTGATACGGCGGAGCCAATGACTGATAAGTAATGCGACAAAATATCCCAATTTGGATGTGCCCTCGGAAGACAATCCCACGATATCCCTCAATGCTCCAAGTTGCTACTTGGCCTCAATTTGACCTTCAAAGCGGGTGTCTATGACTACGGGCTAGCCCTATCTATGAGGTAAACTAAGCAACGATGATAATTGCGCGCTGAACTTACCAGTGGAGCAGACCTAACGTTGATACTCTATTTGAATCATTGTCATCCCTATATAATCAAAGAAAAACGACTGCAGATCCAACCCAGAGGGTTCCTAAAACGGGAGGGAAAACAAACTCAGTTGACCATCCAGGAGGCACTGATTATAAAAAGGAAAGATGGAAGGTACTTTTACTGTTTTAATGCATCATGCTTAACAACATTTTGACAAACCAACTGGAGTCCACTGTATCATCGATTTCGGATGATGCAGTGATAGAGAACATTCTACCATTGAGTCTCAAAGTTTGATCTAGGAGGTAAATAAATTATTAGGCTGTCTCTCATTGTAGATAGGTCCAAGCTCACATCACCTTCATTCTACCTCCACGTCCAGCATCTGATCAAATAAGATCAATTGAATGTACCGGGCCATTCAAATTACTATGTCCACCGAATTAACCTTTGTCCTGGAAACTGAAGTCATCCAAAACGACAAGGTGGATTATTTTACATAAAAATTTCAATGCGTGAGGACGACGTTGATTGAATTTTAGCTTTCAACATAAGCCATGTTAAAAACTCCTTGGACTGAGTAGTCTAATGTCACAGTACCTCGTAAAATTTGAAATGGTATCACAACTGGTCTATGACCGAAATCGTGTATTCACATCATGCTAAGTCTGATAGGAAGAAGATCTGAAAAATGCCCTATACACACCTCCCTAGAGGCATGAGTCATACTTTTTACATCGAGAGATCGAGCTGATTACTGAGGCGGTTGAAAGCTTGATTTGTTAATCAGCCACTGATATTACCACGATAATAACATTGAACTTACCCCGGAGGAGGTCCTCCAAAGCCTGGTGGAGGTCCGGGAGGGAATGGCATACCTGGTGGGAAACCAGGAGGTCGAAACCCAGGTGGTGGACCAGCCATGCCAGGCGGAGGGAATGGCATAGGGGGTCGTGCCAATGAAGGGGGACCCACTAAATAATAAAAACTGAGTGTGACTGGAACATAGAGATTGGGAATGGTACCGTACTGGGAGGCATCATACCCATACCACGACCAGCAGGCATGCCGCGTCCGGGACCCATTGGAAGCTCAAGAAAAATTATTTTGGGATCTGATCGGTCAAGTGAACAGTTCTAGCAACTTACTGCGTTCTTTTTATCATCGTCAACGATCGGAGGTGGGCCTTCGACGGTGATACTAACCACCGTTTCTCCTCGCAAGATAACAAGCCCCAGTGTTCGCTTCATCTCCTGTTCTGGCGCTGTTTCTTCCCCAGGCTTTTTCTTTGGGCGTATTCTTCTGAATTCTTCGCATTCTGCAAGTACCAAATTCATGTGGCGGTCAAACGCCAGCATCTGCCCGATAAAAGCGCGACCGTCGTTGATCGTGACTTTCAATCGCCAGTGAATGAGATTGAGCATCTTTCCGCCTTTCGATTTTGGTGGAGGCTGTGATACACATTAGTCTCTAGATGAGTTAGTGCCTCGACGACCTTACCATGATGGGCGAAGCTTTTGCAGAAACCAAGTTAGACAACGCCTAGCGTCAAGCTCTGGTAGTCCAAACAACGGCAAACTCCGTTCGGCCCTCCGGCCCCATAATTAATCACCGTCCAAGCTACGATGACTTGTGTGTCTTCATGAACCCTGTTAGTTCCGTTCTCCACAGTCTGTTGGCACATAAATTGCATTCCGCGACTTTCTGCACAGTTTTCCCTCGGCCACCTTTGTCTGTTACGAAATTCAACAGAAATTTGAAGTAGAACTTTCTCTGCATTGCAATGATGACGCCAATCCAAACTCCTCTTACAAACTTGCTTGGTGCTAATTCACTCTGTTAGCATGAACTTCACGCACTAACAGCGGTCGTATCATAAGGTATCAAAACTCCGGTTATCTCTGCACCTATGGCCGGAGCAAGTGGCGGTAAACTGGTTCAATGAGGCCTCACCTCCGCCCACACTAAATGTGGATCTTCAGGTGCACTCGCGGCTCAAGTAACTTTAGGTGGTGGTTTCGGCTTTCTTGCTGCCGGTACATACCGGTACACTCTGATAGTTCTCCGACGTTCTGATTGATATGATAGGTTACGATGCTCCTCATCAGTTCAAGAGGGAGCTTTCCATTTCTCGGGATATGTTACCATCCGCTGATTTCGACATACTGAGGATAGGCGTCGGCTTCCTCGTATGGCAACTGGAACAGAATCCATCCGTTTCGGAGGAGCTCATTTCAATCGCCATGGATTACCACGTTCAAGCTGTTTGGCTTGCTTTTGGCGAAGACATTGGCTCGTGGATCAGGCGCATCCGCTCACTTGATAGACATGCTGGTAGCGAGAACTTTGTAAAAATCTTCGTACAGGTCTCGACCGTTGAACAAGCACTTCAAGCAGTGAATGAATGGAAAGCTGATGTCATTGTCGTTCAAGGTTCGCAGCCTATCACAGCTTCATTGCTAATACCTCTGGAACTGCTCATGGGATATTTCACCCAAAGGTAACGAAGCGGGCGGCCATGGTCTCGGCACGAGTCTTCCACTCTTAACCCTGTTTCCAATACTTTCAGAGACAGTGACAAACGCCTCTGCTGCGACTAAATGCCCCCCCTTGATTGCTGCTGGAGGCGTCGCGGTCGGTTCACAAGTTGCCGCCCTCCTCACTCTTGGAGCCTCAGGTGTTGCAATCGGAACTCGATTCCTTCTTTCGCCTGAAAGTCTCTATTCTGATCCTCAGCGCCACGCGCTCATCGAAGCTGATTCCTCACATTCGGTACGCACAATGGCTTTTGATCACGTTAGGAACACTATGGGTTGGCCCAAAGACGTAGACGGGAGGGCATTACGAAACGGTAAGACGATTTGTTGTTTTATGCCAAACCCTTCTTACGAGCAGTTTTGTTAAAGATACTGTCATTGACTTTGATAATGGTGTTGATCTTACAACCATTCGAACCAAATTTGCGAAAAGCGTCGAATGCGGTGAGAAATCCAGGATGCTTGTTTGGGCAGGCTCAGGAGTTGGGTTGATGAGGTCAATTATGCCTGCAAAGGTTGATTAATTGATTATTTTTCTTCAAGCATTTGGCTTACCATATGATAGGAAATTGTGAGGGAACTGCATGACGATTCTCTCGAACGTTTAGCAAGGTCAAAGACCATGGCATCACACCTCTTCTGAATATTGCAGTTTATTCTCCGACACCGTTATCAGTAATTCATACTTAGAATTATAAAACTGAATGGGATTCACATATGTGAGCAATAGTCTCGACTACCCCATGTCAAAGGTGAACTTGGTTCCTGAGCACATCCATTTTATGAAAACGCGTGAAAAGAGGCTGAAACAATTCAGTTTAAAAGGGACTTTTTTGTTCCAGTAAAGGGACCCCGTTTAGTTACGAACTATGTAAACAATAGGGTGCAATCACCCGTCTGTTAGGCGATGTGGCTGTTACCAATTAGCCAGTGCTTCTTTTGTAAGGGGTACAGTCTCCATTTCGTTTTCATATTCCACTTCCACATGTGGACCTTCTGTGAAAATTCTCAAGAGGTCATAAAAAATGGCATTATATCCGATGAACGTACTCTTTTTCTTTTCTGGTCGTAGTTGAACGATCTTCTTCGGAGCTGCTTTCCGCTTGCCAAGGATTCCTCTTGGTTGTTTGCCATCATCACTTTCCAGACCGTCTTCACTAAGCTCGTCCGACCCCTCGTCCTAGTTATAAATTCCGTGTCAGAGGCAACATGATGAAGCAAAGTGCAACGCGTACCGTAAGACCCTCCAAATCACTCAGACTGTCTTCGTCCCTGCTCAAGTCACTAACAAACTCCCTATCACCCCATTCATCCTCTGCTTCCTCTTCCAGCTCCTCATCTGTCTCTTCATCTATCATGTCCAATTCTTCATCCACAACTCCAACCTTCCCAGTCTTTTCTCGGTCGAGGACGGCCTGCCAGACACTCTCATTCACATTCAAAGGTGCATCTCCATAAGCCTTCGATTTCAACCGTTCTATAAGTTCCTTCTCTATCGAACGTTCGAGATGTGCTGCTGACAAGGCTTTGCGTTCCCGAACTGCTTCTCGTCGGTCGAGTTTTTTCTTTACGCCAACGAGTTTTGGCCTGGCACCATGCATCAGAGGCATTCTCAAGACAGTAAAATCACAGATAATAACACTCACTGCTGTCTGAGGTTTAACCGTCGCATTTTTATAAGGTATTGGGTAATTTTGGTCAGTCGTTGCTTGCACTTGTGAATTAGGAAATTGGGCCAATGTATTAGTTCATTATCTATCTTGTTGGACCAATTGGCGACGTTCATAAAACTAGAAGAAGACACACTTGTTCCAAGGCCTTCGCATAACTATTTGACAATTTTATCTGCTCCCACATATGTGCAGGCGAATGTGCCCTTTCGATCGTTTTCACATAAAGGAAGATGGTGCCTGCATGCGAAGCTGGTTGGTTCGAAAGAAAGGAATGAATATACAAGCGCTTCACCTTCTTTTTCTCGTACGGTCGCATATCGTGAATTAGCTAACGGACAAGACTGGCGGTTGCAAAAACCAGTTACATTGTATTCATTTCGACAAAAATTCTGCGTTGTTGTTCTTAAAGAAAAGGTCAATAAAATTAGGACTGAGAGGAAAAAAACAAACTTACCTGACTTTATAAGAGCAAAACTGATGGTTGATGATAGACCAGATTACATCGTCGCTTTGCATTTTCTGTTTCTGGTGGTCAAATCGAAGGGACACATGCCCAAAAATAAATATGTTTGGTCCGGCTTGCAAGGTCTTTCACAACTTCGATGCTTCCAGCGTCTCGCAGAACATCCGTGCCATTACTTTACAGGCTATTTTCATCCTGTCCGCCTCGTAATGACTTCCATTTTGATACTCATCATTTTGTACAGCGGCTGGAGAGGGAAGGACTCAATCGCGCACAGGCAGAAGGCATCATGACAGCGATGGCCGAGGTTATCGACGAGAGTATAAGAAACATGACGAGTAATATGGTTACGAAGGCAGAACAGGAAAAGGTGCATTTAAGGTTTATACTGCTACTCGGCGTACTCATGCCTTACGCGTTTCTACCTTTCTGAAAAGCATCATTACACTCAACAAGTCGACTTTGCACAGCTGAAATCGGAACTCCAGTTGATGGAGAAGAATGACTTGGCAATGTTGAAAGCCGAGAATGACCGGCTTATGAATGACATAGAGAAACTGAAACAACGGCTTCGAGAAGAAATCACACGAACTCAGGCGGGTGTCCGGTTGGACTTGAACCTGGAGAAGGGCCGGATGCGAGAAGAAAGTAGTGGGCAAGAACTGAAGATTAAAGAAGTCGATACAAGAATTGAACAAGAAATTGCAGGCCTTAAAACAACAATCCAAGCTTCCAAGGTGTGTTTGAGAATCAAGTTCAGAATCTCGTGTAAATTTATTTGCATTAATTAGGCAACAACATTGCAATATCTTGTTGGCTTTGGTGTGTCTTACTCAATTTTCATGGTCCCTCCTTGTTGATTATTGTTTCATTGGTAGTCACTGGTTGTTCAGCCCTCCTAATGGCCTATCTAAGGTTCAGAGCATAGACTCACAACTAAGGATCAGAAAACATTCCATAGTTGACTTGTGGCTATCCTATATTATACCCCTTAATTCTACAACCAGAGTTTCGATTGTTTTTTCATGTACGTTACGTCAGGTCTTGAACATATTTTTGTTTTCGGATTGCGCCTATTGGAATTGAAATTGGAATTGAATGGGTAATTGATATCTCAAATAGGCAATACACGACGCACAAACATTACAGATGATAAAGACTTGAGTTCTTCAAACGTTCGAATCACACTCATCTTAGTGCACAATTTCCACCGTCAAATCTCCCTGGTTAATGGAATCGCCTGGAAAAAGCCGATGTCAATGATGAGACAATTTAAATGTCTGACTTCACACAACACACCTTCATGTACGACAACGCGCTTAATGTGACCAGAGACTGGTGCGGTAACGGCCGATTCCATCTAAGGGGCAATAAACATCATGGAGACTACATGAAATTGGAAAGTTAACTTGCCTTCATAGCACTGAGAACTGAATATAAAATGGTTATGAATAGATGATCCCCTCAAGAGTATTTGATTTTGATACTGACCGCAAATGGGATCACCTTTCTTGATCTCCTGGCCTTCTTTAACGCGAACCTCGACTACTACACCAGACATTGGGGCTCCGACCGATCCAGGATCTGAGGTCGCTTTCTCCCGTGAAATGGTCTCTACGGCGGAATTCTTATCTTCGACCGAGACCGCACGAACCTAAAGAAGATAGATGCATTAAGACTCTTAGATGGAAACCTAAATTAACCAACCTCTCCGTTGACCTCAAACCAAACATCACGTTGGGCCCGACTCTCCACAACAGGCCCAACGGCCATGAGGCGGATGATCAGCATCTTTCCTTTTTCTATTGATATGTGCATCTCTTCGCCGACATCTGGACGTCCAAGGAAGTAACGGGTCGGCACAACACTAAGAAAAGCTGAATTCACCCAAAACAAGGTAAATACATCAGATACGAACCTCAAGTCACCATACTTCTCTATGAAGGATTGGTATTCTTCGAAAACCTATCACGAAATTTTATTGACAAGCGGTCAGCTTCTATAATGGAATTACCTTGGGATACATGACATATGACGTAACATCAGTGTCCGTAATATGTTTTCCAAATTTGCTACGAAGTTCAGCCTTTATCTTCTTGAATTCCAGTGGTGTCATGGTTGCCCCAGGACGACCATCAATTCTTGGCTTGTTGCGAATAATCTTCGTGCGTAACGGCTCTGGGAAGCCCCCAACAGGCTGGCCAAGATAGCCCTGGAAAAATTCCACTACAGAGGATGGGAAGTCGAGTGTCTCTGCCCTGGCGAGTACATCTTCTTTTGTGAAGGAGTTGGAGGTCATCCATTGGGCAAAATCTCCGACCACCTTCGATGATGGTGTAACCTAAAGTAGAGCGAGGGAAATGTGTTTTATCAAGAAGTCAACCTTCCTCCTTACCTTGACAATATTCCCGCACTGGTAAAGTAGAGAGAGATCTTGTAAGAAAACTGTATATATAGTTATTTTTGGCGACTCACTAATTGGTTTGCTTCGATGTATTTTTGCTTGATGACTGAAGAGATAACATGAGAGAAAACAGAAAGTTAAGCATATAACGTGACACACTATTCCACTGGGTGCCTAATCCCAGTTGCGAAGCTTGGAACTTCGAGGAGATGAGCTTGGGAGAACAGAAGTATAATTAGAGACGTACCATGAGGTTGGTATACTGGCCCCCGGGCATCTCATGTTCGAATACCGAAGAATCAGAGGCACGGACATTTGCTTCGAAGCAGCTGTAGAGCATCCGGACTTGGCTCCAATACGAGTTGAGGGCCTGAATGTCCTCGTAGCGAATGCCAGTTCCCAGACTTGTTTGGTCTAATGCCATGCAAACGGCGCCCATGGAAGGTTGTGAAGTTAACCCGGACATACCTAATGAAGTGATATCATCATGGACCTGCTCGAGTCGTGCACGTAATACGTACTGTCAATTGCAACATCGACAACATCAGCACCAGCGGCTGCAGCAGCAATCATGGATGCAGCAGCAATGCCTGCAGTGTCATGAGAGTGAACATGAATTGGAAGGTCTGGATGTGCTTTCCTAATCGCCCCAATCAACCTGTCCAAGAAAATAGTAAACATTCTGCATCTGTGAAGCGAAACGACATACATGGTTGCAGCTTGGGGTTTCAGCAAGCCAGCCATATCCTTGACACCAAGGACATGGATGCCCTCCTTGACAAGTTGGTCGACGAAGTCCAGGTAATATTGTAGTGTGTATTTTTTTTCGTTTGGGCTAGCAACGTCACCTGTGTAGCACACGACGGCCTCCACAACGCCGCCGGCTTTCTTCGCGGCATCAATACCCAGTCTCATCTGTTGGTGTTGAGAATCCTATACAAACTGTTCAAACATGAAGACTGACATTTTCTGAGAAAGAATTCAGATCGAAGGATGAAGTCAGCACCTAATCAGGCATACATACCAAAGTAGTTCAAGGAATCGAAGACCCTGAAGATATCGAGGCCGTTCTCGACAGCCTTCTTGGAGAAATCGTAGATCGCATTGTCCCTGATCTACAGTCAGATGCAGTCTGCGATGAAACACAGTGCTCACGGGTAGCTCGTGTATCCAACCCCATTAGCTCCACGGACAAGTGCTTGGAAAGGAATGTTTGGAACCAACTTTCGTAGAGTGCGCTGTGTCGGCGTTAGGATGACAAGTACGTTTTTCTCCGCCAATGCGACCTACCAGACGCTCCCAAGGGTCCTCATACAAGAAGCGCATCGCTACATCGAAAGTTGCTCCGCCCCAGCATTCAAGGCTATAGGCATTGGCCAACGCATAACTCGTTACTTTTGCGATGTTTGCCATATCAATGGTACGCAGGCGGGTAGCTAATAGAGATTGATGCGCATCACGCCATGTTGTGTCCATGATGAGGCATCCTGGATATTCGCGAACGGCTTTGGCAAAAGCTTCAGGGCCATGCTCGACAATAATGTTACGCCATCCAACTTGACAGGAAAAAGTGGTGTCAAGTGGAGGAGCATCTGGATCAACTCTGTCTTTGAGTGTGGGGATGACAATATCGGTTTTTAGACCAGGTTCGCCCTAGCAATTCATGCTGAGTACAATCCAAAGAGAATTAGGTGTGACACACCGACTGGCCCTTAATGGAGCTTCCATTTACCGCAAGATCTCCAAGATATGCTAACAACTTCTGTGCACGGTTCTGGCTTTTGACAAGCTTAAACAGGTCTGGTGTGTCATCAATGAACTGAAAAACAATTCGTTAGTAAACTCTTTGAGTAATCTATCGGGCTATTACCGTTGTCCAGGTCTTACCGCCAATAAAAACATCGTGTGTCAGAAGACGGAAAAGGAAGGGAATGTTGGTCTGAACAACAATTGAGATCAAGAACATCGTGTGTGCTCAGAATCAAACATCACCTTGACACCTCGAATCCGAAATTCGACTAAAGCACGGAGCATCTTGCGACGAGCAACTTCGTATGTAGTACCACTAACCGTACACTTTACAAGCAAGCTGTCGTAGTGTGGCTACAGAACAGGTGATTAACAAAAATCATTCCCGGTCTAAATTTGAAATCTTACAGTGATCTGGGCTCCAGCGAAACCAGAGCTAGCATCTAGGCGCACGCCATTTCCTCCAGCGCTGCGGTAGACCTCTATTTTTCCTGTGTCTGGTTGGAAGTTGGTAGCGGCGTCTTCAGTGGTAATGCGGCATTGAATCGCAAAACCACGTTTTGTAATGGCCTCTTGAGTCAGTCCAAGTTGAGGTAGTGTGGCGCCAGCGGCAATCTGAATTTGGGCAGCGACAATATCGATTCCGGTGATTTCCTCTGCATGAACAGTTGAGAAATATGGGCTAATTCCTCGAGCATCGACGCATACCTGTGATGGTGTGCTCTACTTGAATACGAGGATTGATTTCAATGAAGTAATGCCTTCCCATTTGGTCAACTAAGAATTCAGCAGTGCCAGCGTTTCTGTAGCCGACGCTTGTCGCCAACTTGATTGCGTCATTCAAGATGGCGTGGCGAACTTCCTCAGGGAGATGGGTCGCAGGTGCGACTTCGACCACCTTCTGATGGCGTCGTTGAACTGAGCAATCACGTTCAAAGAGATGAATAGTGTTCCCAACACCATCAGCAAGGATTTGGACTTCAATATGTCTTGGACGTTCAAGGAAGCGTTCGATGAAAACGGTTCCATCACCGAAAGCAGACTTAGCCTCGCTGACGGCGCGGTCAAACGCGGTCTGAAAATCAGATTGTTCGCGCACAACGCGCATGCCACGTCCACCACCACCCATGGCAGCCTTGATTATAACTGGAAACCCATACTCTTGGATAAAAGCCTCTCCATCTTGATAACTTTCAACTGGACCGGGTGTACCTGGGACGACAGGAACGCCAACTTTCATGGCTGAAACAGCATATATGACCCCTCTGAATTGGGCAAGGTGACCGTGATCACGCACCAAGAGTTCTGGCCTTCGTCTTATCTCCAAGTCCATCAATGACCTCCGGAGTAGGACCAACAAAGGCGATACCAGCTTGTTCCACTTTACGCGCAAATTCGGCGTTTTCGGACAAGAATCCATAACTGCCGAATCGTCAGAAAATATTGAACATGGGATTTCAACACTCACCCGGGGTGGATCATATCAACGCCATGTTCAAGAGCGATCCTGATAATATCATTTTGGGCAAGATATGCGCCAACGGGAGTCAGCCCTTTTCCGACTTGGTACGCTTCATCAGCCTTGTTGAATTCACATAATGTTAGTTCGGGGAAAGATCAAACAACAGATTAACAGAGATCAGGTCCAGACCTTTTGACGATGGGCCGATAAGCGATCTTCAAAGGAATAAATCGCAACAGTATGCATAGCAAGTTCATGGGCAGTACGGAAGACTCGGATCGCGATTTCCTGTGTTGCTCTTAAATACAAGAAAAAGGGGACGAAACTGAAAGACATACCCCGCGATTGGCGACCAAGATCTTGGTTAGCGGTCCATTGTGACCTGCGGCCTTCCTCCTCATCGTGTGGATAGAGTGGACGGGAGTACCTGGAACACTAGGAGTCGCCGCGAAGATTGGGGCGAGCCTTGGGGGATGGAGCATATTCGACGATTCGGAGGCCATGATGGTAACAACCGAAGGCTACTGATATAATTCATCAGCACTTGAGTCAGACCCACACAGCTTGGAGATAGGACAATCACAAGTAAACGCAATATGTATATTGGTACTCAAGGTTAAGGTGGTGTGTTATCTGAAGAATGACGGTGGGCAAGGGTAAGCACCGATTTCTTCCTGTCCGACGCTGGTCCGACGTCCACTTTATCATCATTGGCGATCCCGAATTTGGCTTCAGTGTTATCTTATACACGATACCTGGAATTCAATACCTCCTCGACATTCATGCTTCTATATTACTGTCCATGATTCTTGTCACCATGCTTGTGCTCTATTTAACTCAATTGTAACAAATGTAATGAGGCATATCCTTATCATGTCCTTCTGTTCATTGGCAAGACATCATTTGACATCCGAGACTCCATCTTCTTCTGGTTATTCTTTGCAACAGCGTAGAGGACACCAGCAAAGAATCCAACACCTACTGCTGAGACGGACCCTAGGGTTACTGGATCCCCGAAGAATATCATGCCAGAAGCTGCTACGGGCAACTTGTTCAACGCGCCCACCATGCTATCAGTCGAGTATGTTAGCACCGAATGTGTACAGCAATATGTCGAGCTGACCTGTAGGTTGTACTACTTGTGACCCGAACACACCATGCGGTTGTATAAGAAATTCCGACTGCGGCGGCACCTGAGAAGGCGACTGCAGACAACAAGAACACGCGCGATGAGGGAGGACTGGATAAAATATTATCACCATTCAGATCCGAATCATGAAAGGTGCTCACAAGTTTCGGGTCAGGCTTTCCCTGCTCCAATCTTCGAAAACGAAAGAGAAGACAATCAGGACAGGGATGCCAAGTAAATTACTGTAAAACATGGAGTCCCAATCAGCAAAATCCGTCACTTTGATCTTCTTTCGCATAGTCAAAACCTGTTGCAATAAATATTCGTCGAGCAACTGGAGATGAGTATGATGTTGTGGTGCACGCACATAACCAGCGCTGGTCAAGCAGTTCACCAGCATCCAAAAGTAACCGATATTAATGCTTCGAAGGGCGCCAGCCGTAGATTTGAGAGAAAGTAGGCTAATACCAGAACTGGCGGCCGGGAGCGACGAAGAAAGGGCGTTGGCAACATCTGACCAAGCTGCTATGATGGAGGATATCACCTAGGTTACTGGCTAAATATGAAAACCGAGATATCTGTGCGTTCGAACATACCATGAAGATGAAGGAGACGAATGTTAAGGCGGTAATTCGTCCCCCAAACCAAATCACTTCTCCATATGCCTGTGAGACCGTAGGAGATCGATATCATTTGAACATATCAGAACACTTACAATAAGAATGATTGTCAAGTTCTTGAATATCGTGTACACTGGTATGCTTAGGTATTGCTTAATGACATATGAGAGGGATTCATGATTCCAAGCAATGCATAGCTTACCAGACTTTTTGAGCCAGTGTAGATCACGCCGACAAGGAGCGAGCTGATTGGGAACCATGCTTTGGCATCTTTCATGTCAAAATCTCTGAACGAGATGACACCAAGTTTCTTTGCAAGAATGACACAGCTCACGCAGACGATAGATTGTATCGTCAGAAGTAGAAAGTTCATCGAGAAGTGGGCACCTGATACGACGAACTTCACATCCAAAGTTAGGAAAGGCAAAAATAATGCAAAGTCGTCCAGCAGCACACCTTGTTCACTACAGTCATTAAAATGGAAGCCAGGCAGTAACAGACAGTTGGTCGGACTGTCAGCGAGCTTGTAAGCCTCCTCCAGTGAAGAATTGGAAACGCTGGGGCACATACTAGGAGATTGGGTTGCTTCCTTGGTCTGCCCTGTAGCAAGTGCCTTCTTAACTTCTGCAACATCTCGCTCGTCGGTGGAGCCCTTGGAATGGGAGGACATGATATATTTGAAGCGTCTTGGCAAGGAACGGTATCAGCAGAATAAATAACGCGGTATCTGGCCACTTGAATGCTGAATTTTAGTATGCCAAGAAACTTTATGATTCGAGGTTGCGCTTTAGTGGGATATAATCCTCTGCGGCGCTGGGCAGCGGTGGATGACACGTCGGTATAAAAATCTGATGCTCACCTTTCACCCAAAGTTACATCACGTGAGTACTTATGTAATGCCATCCTGGGCTTCTGCGGAGAGCATGATTGTTCGCTTTTAAAGTTTTCTTTATATAAGACCAATGGATAGCCTTGTGTCACGCGGGCTTCCCTCCAGCGAGACATCAAATACGTGACCAGCGTCACATCGTCAGCTAGTCAGCACTAGGTGTAAGCTAAGACATCGTTGGAGAAGAGAGACGACTCCTTCGTCTCTCTTCTCCTACCGTCATCTCTTGTCCAACCAGCGTTGGTCATACTCAATTTTTTGCTTGCTTTACTTGTTTTATCACTTCGTTCAATTTAATCCTTACTATTCAACAATGAACCATGGATCTAGAGGGAGGCAACCGGAAAACTCTCAGTCCGAAGATGGACACTCCATGTATGAACAACCAGTTGGAGAACCCTCTGCACATGGCAACCGACGCTCTTCATCGCACACCATGGATAACTCCCGAAATGGAACTGGAGAACCAACGGTCAGATCTCTTGCGCAACGACTTGGGGATTATCAAGACGTACCCCTTT